>VZTO01019877.1:19133-45998 GCA_013400615.1 Syrrhaptes paradoxus | reverse complement strand
TTTTTTTCATTCCTTCTCTTTTTTTCTTTTTGTAGCATAAAGGTGAGTTAACAACGCTGTCTGTTCTGCTGAACTCGAGCTAGATCCAGCTGAACTTCAATTCATCCCAGCAGCAAACTGTTTGTTAAAGACCTGTCAAATGCCCATATTCTGCTGTTCGTCACAGGAGCTGACAGTGCCACAAAGGCTTGAAATCCAGTGCACATCACTGGAGGATGCCATTAAAAAGGAAAGTGAGACCAAAACCTCACAGCTGTCACTCATTATCTAGGACATTCTCACACAGTAGATCTCGCACGCTTCCCTTTATCTTACGTGGGTCTCCTCTTCCAACTTCCCCATTTTCGCTGTAATGAAAAAGCTTTCAAACAAAAACATATTGAAACAAAAAAAATTCCATAATTCTCTATTATAAGATGTGCATTTCTACTCCATTTGGAGTTCTCCTGCATGTCCAGTTAATCACTGTATCTCTCTTTTTCAGTCACCTGCTGCTTATTTTATAGGCCGTTATATTTCAGAGCTTGAAAAGGAGAATAAATAGGAACGACTGAATTTCAACCATTCAAACAGAGCTTTTACAAGAAAAATTGTCCTCAGCCACTTGCCCTTATCTCAGACCAAGCCTGAACACACTTTGTTCTAGTTCAAATGAGACAGGCTAATAATGTTTCTGTCCTCATTATTTTTCGGGTTTTCTCCCATTTTTACAATTCTGGTTTTGACTGGGAACTTAATGGTTGTGAGAGCTAGATCAAAGCTGTGCCCGTGCTGGCAGCGAACAGCTCTTAGCCACAAGGAAAGGCTGATCTTGACTGTATCGGCCAAAGGTGGGAAATACCCAAAGACTCACAAGCTTGTCCTAAAAATGCTTGATATCCAGTCTGTCAGACCAATTTTTAGACCCCTTTAGCTCCATCAATATCAGAGACGCTATGCCAGAGCAAAAATAATGGAGTGTTGAGCCAGGCTTCTGTAATTTTTGAGTTATTCTTGATTTACTTTAGGTTACAACATATTTAATTGCCTCTTGTCTTCACTTTTGAACCCAGGTCTCATGGAACTCCTTATAAAACCAGTATCCAAAGAAAGATCCAAATACAAGTAAAAATCTACAATAATTACATGACTGTGATCTCATCATATGTCCTACAGAATTACGAAACGGTTCTACTTTTTAATGTCTATAATTGCTACAAATTCATATTAAAAGGAAGGTCAGCCATGCTAGCACAGCTTTCAGATTTATTACACTACTCTGTCACTGCTTTGATGTTAAAGATTTTGACAAATATATTTGGTATAAAGAACCATTTTAAGGGTAATTATGTAATTTACACATGGATTTTTGTGATTAAATAGTTTTATTTTTAGAATCTCAATGCACGACTTACCTTACACTGTAATTATTTAAAAGTTTTATTTTGCATTAATATATACATATCTACAAAAATTGTCAGAATAATTGTAGTACGACTGCAGGTTAAATTCTGTTCCATTAAGAACAAAGAGTTAATAATGCCAGTCATACACTTAAACTTAATGGTAACTATACATGTTTAGAAATATATTCTAAACATAATTACAGTGGAATTGCAGTAAAACTGTTGTTATGCAATGAAGAACACTCCATTACCCAGTGTACCTAAGGCAGGTGGAAACTTAACTAAATCAGATGACCTAGTATTTAAGCCAGGTACTCGGAAAGTTTTTCAGAAACATGTCAGTAACTAAAGAAGAGGAAGAATACAGTGATTTTTGTGTTGTTGTTAAGTCTTTGATAAATTACAGTTAAGGCTAATAACACACAGCAGTAACAAAATGTCCCTGACACTGACAGTAGAAAAAAGTGACAGAAAACTAGGCTATTCAGACCAAAGACTTTTTTATGTTGACCTCAATTTCTAAATACAGTTAAGTACAGTAGCAGTTTTCCAGAGGCAGTTAGACAGTAGTTGTTTAGACTGGAAAAAGCGAAAGAGGATGGTAAGAAAAAAGTCTAGGTAGTGCTGCCCAGAAGGTGAAGTGCCCACTAGAAAAATGCCAGGAAACATGGAAATTGTTATGGGTGTCTCTTGCTCTATTTGTGAAAATGAAGCATATTTTTTACATATTCTTTACAAATAAAAAGGATGATATTCATGCATTACTCGACTAGAGTAGCAACAGTGCCTCCTGACAGTGCATCCCTGGAGGTCCTGAATACTGATTAACTGCTCATGACACAAGGAGTCATCTTAGTATCTGCAATGGGATCCGGTACCCAGGGAGAGAAATCACAGACTGGCAATTCCTCCTGATCCAAGCCGGAAAAAATAATGGAAATGATCACACAGACCAAATAATCTAAAAACAAGAACCAAAAACAAGGGTCAAAGATTAAATGAGAATGATTTAAAGGAATATCTGGAAATGTCCCTGAAAAAGCTTAGAGTTGAGCTTTATTTGGAGAGCAAAAAATATTTGCTAGGACAAAAGCTACAAAAGTTTTGAACAGACCCAACACCTCTCTGGTAAAGTTCCCGTTCTAGTTTGGCAAGGCGGATCAGGGAGGTGCAAGCTGTCCCCAAACCTAACAAAGAACCTGAAGAAAGTTACGGCCCAAGCTGGGATTTGCTACCTGAGATGTGCTGCAAGACGGATTCAGGGAGCTGAAAACATCAGCTTCCAAAAGAAATAAAAAGGCGTCTAAACCAGCATGTCTGCATGAGTCAGTGGAGGAGGAACTGGGCCAGTTGGAAGATTTGGTAAGACTGGGCACATATATCTTCCACATTGTCTGTAACCAACAGAGACCTGGAACACAAAGGCTGGATTATCCCAGCTTGAATAACACAGAAACCAATTATTTTTGAGGGAAAAATCTCACTGGGAGTTCTTGCTTCTGTTTAATTTCACAGTCCAAGTGAAAAACTTGGAGACTAGAGAAAAAGTGTGCAAGGGAGAGATGGAAGGGACAGGGGCATTTGCAGGCAGCCAACTTGATTAGCTCATTGCCAGTGGCACTGCAGCACCACATCCCCAGGAAAGAAGCTGCATTATCCAAAACTGGTAGAAGCCCTTTGTTTAGCATGTGACGGCAAAGATTCATCTCAGCTTGCCAGAGCACATCCAAGGAGACCTCACCTGAACCTGCAAAGAACTTGTGAAGACTAGTCCTCCCGACATGCCCAAACATCAGATCCCTGGAGGAGATGACAGATGAAAAATATAGAGTTCTACTGGAGGTGGCAATTTAATATCAGCAAAATTGGGACCAGGACTGCAATGGAGATTCCTAAATTTATCAGAGAACCTGGAGGGTTCCTTGTTGCAGTCTAACTGAAGAAGAAGAAGAAGTGTCTGCCCACAATGGAAATAGGTCACCATAATGTACAGAAACGAGTCACCATAATGCATGGAAACATGCAGGCATGGCTCATGAAAACTGTGGTAGACTGGCAGGAGGAATTTTGGTGTATAAATGAGGGAAATGGGACAACTGGAAAAAGAAAATCTGCAGGAACAATGTAATTAAATACTGACACAATCAAAAGGGACTTCCATCAATCCAAAGCTGGACAGGACAGAGACTCATCATTGCCCAGTGAGCACCACTCAGCTGCCTGCAGATCACCAGCTGCTTTGGAGGTAGAAGGCTCTGTGTTGAGATACGGGCAGTACAAAACTAGTCATGGAATTTTGCTAATAAACACAGAAATCTGTGAAGGACGCAGGAATAACCGGCCAAACTGCAAGAGCTGAATTTCGCATGATTCTAGTGAAAATGTAGCCCAAACCCATTACAGATGGAGCTACTGACAGGAGGGCAGGAAAAGACAGGGGAAACTTGGATGTTGAAATTCATTCAGAAACCTGTCCAGATGAGCAAATAGTTTGATTTCATTTTTGGTAGCCGCTGTGTCACAAGCATGAGAAGTGGCCAATAAATTCAGTCTTTAGAAAAGTTCTTTATAGAGGCAAGCTAAGTAAAACATGTTATCTAAGTATTCAGGGTGAATAATAATAATACTACTACTAATAATAAAACAACAGCATGTCCTAAAACCATTCTGAATTCAGTTCCAGAGCTGTGATCTCAGTGAAAATATGGTTGATGCTGATCAAGCTGGAGATTGGCACAGCAGCATACATTGAGCAGCTACTCCATCATGTCACAGTGTGAAAAAGTGAAGGCTGACCAAGTCACTGGGGAAAGACATCAGCATAGTATGAATTAACCTTCAACCAGCCCCAGAATCTCACCTGATTTTTGGCTAAAATACGTAGCAGAAACAGATTTTCTTTGGAAGTCAGAGGGTGAATTGCTAGAATCTGCTTTGTTTTCGGGATAGATGTTAACCAGGATGCCATAGCTGGCCCAATGTCTGTGTGAATATATGTGTAGGGACATACAACTGAAACCTAAAACAAGGTGAGGAGTACTGTCACAGCAGGATAAGTCTTGATATCATTTAAAATGAGATTAAGATCAAGAAGCACAGCTTCCCAAGTGGCCCATCGCAAGGTCCCTTAGTTTACCAGGACTACAATATAGTTGTAACAACTGGGTGATAAAAGGGAAATTCTCTTGGGGTTGAGCATCATTTAGCTCAGGGCTGGACCCTAGGGACTACTTCAACCTTACCTTCCCCTTTCTTCAAAACTCACAATATTGCTAACAGACAGCAATACCTAGGGACTGGAGGCAGAGTGCAATGGATGTGGCATGGTGGTGCCATACGAAGAACAGTTTCCAAAGAAAAGACCTTGAGAAAAAAACCTTTCCAAAAAGGAAGTTCTGGTTGTGGTCAGATCTGTAGGACATTTTCCCCATGGGCTGCAAGACAACATAGCTGTGGTTAGATCAGGCCAAAGTTTCTTGCACTGTCTCTTTTAATTCAGGAATCCTAGGGAAACTTGCCAGGTGGTTGGAAAAATTGCCTTGTTTTGATTTCATGGTCACATTGAGGCCTGGGTGTGAAAACATAGTAAGGCTGATGCTCTTCCAGATGGTGTTATTGGGAAGCTAATTGCAAACTGGGTGCTCCAGAGAAGGAGCCTGCTTGGGAAAAGTCGAGTTTTTCTTCTTTTTCTTTTTTTTACTTTTCTGACTAGTTTAAGTACAGTGAGATTGCAGAAAAGGATGCTAGGAAAGGACTTCCAGAAGCATATTTTGGTATCAAAATGAAGTGGCTAGAAAATAATTTGAAAAAATTGACCATCCAGAACCACAGTGTTCCCTGCACATTGCTGCTTAACGTACATGCAAGCAGCAGACAAAATGAAGCAGTGTATATTAATTTTCTTACATGTTTTATACCTGGCTGGGTCGAAAGTGTGAGGAATGAGTCTATTCAGGCAAAATCTGCTTGCACAGTTTGCCTCTGGAACAGGTATAACAGAGGCTTCCATCTGCAATGGTGGAGGAAAAACTTATCACTGAACCTCAGCTAAGTAATACTTTTTTTTTTCTTCTGCAGATTTTTACATCCAGTGTTATCAAATTTTTGCCAAGGTGGAGGCACCTCAGAGTGAAGAAGAGCATTTTATTATCCATTTTGTTCTTCCTCTCAGTTCTCAATTCTTTCCCGTGAAGAATGTTTTTCAGTTTGAAGTTTCAAATCTCAACACTTCCTTCTATAACACAATTAAATTACTTCTTTTTTATTTAAAGTATTTGTTCTCCTTTTATTTAGCTGATTTTTTTTTTCCAAGAAAGAAACCATAAACTTTTTTTTCAATTTCTTTTCCTCCCTTTTTGTTTTACCCAAATATCGTAATTACCCAAGTAATTTCTTATGGTTTTCAATCTAATTTTTTTCATTTTCATGTTATCACCAGACTTTATGTCATATTTTAAGTTTAAAACTCCTCTAAGTATTTCCACAGTTTTGGTGCGGGTGCTAGAAAAGTCTCCCAAACTTATGCCTCATTCACATGTGCCATTTCCCCAGTTTCACCATGCTCTTTAGAGTCTGGTCTTTTCCAGACCCCTAAAATTCCTTCAGCATCTCTCAAAACATAAATTTCTCCAAGCTGCAGGAGAATGTCTTAGAGGCTGGTGTAATTGGCAGAAGACAAAACAGCACTATTTTGGGCATGGAGCAGAAAGCATGTAGGTATTAAAACAACTCAGCATGGCTAGCGTTAATTTACTACTCTGTTTATGATTAAAGTCAAACTGTCCAAACAGTTACTCAGACAGAGCTGAGTTTGCACAGCTTTGTCTAGATGTCTTATTTAGGATCTGGACCTCTGGGAAGCAGGAATGCAGAGGCAAAGATGCGTTATGATACGCAAGTACAGAGCGGATAAATTTGTTGGTGCTGGGTGGGCAGTGAAAAAACGCTGGTCAGCACTCTCCAAGCTCTGCTGTTTTTGCAATGGGTGTTGTATTAAATTCAAGTTTTACACTTGTAGCTGTTCAAAAGCCCTGGTCAACAATCAGGAGAGGAACTTTCCAGTAGGCTGAAGGAGTACAGATGGTTGACTTTATCAGCTTTCCAAGTGACTTTCATTTCTTTTTTCCTTCCCTAGACAGTTAAATGCACTTTCCTCAGCTGTGTAAAAACAAATGGCATACTCTCCCACTTTGGGTGGATTTCAAACGAAAGCCAGGCTTAATTAGAGCTTTGGAAAGCTTAAGAGTTAATACGTGCCCATTAAACACTAACCACCAGCCATTTACTGTTCGTTTGCTAGCAATCAGGAGCTGTGCAAGCAGCTCTGCCCGTTGGTGTTCGCCTGCATGGGATGTGGGGTTGCATTAATGGGGACCACGGTAGGAGGAAGGATCACATGTGTGACACCATGACTGGCTTAGGAAGGCAGGCAGAGGCCAGGGGAAGAAAGAGCAGATGTTTGACCTTTCAGAAGTTTGGAGTAATATCTCCAGCCCAGAAACACCATGAGGGTGAGCATGTGTCTCTGTTGGATCTGCTACAGGAGGTGGACAGAGATATTGGCACTGAGTGGCCACCAACAGACCAGTGCCGCTTGGCGTTTTGCTGGCCAGCTCTTCATCTCCGTAAGTCAACAGCGTGACAGTGATGTGCACCTGGCGAGGATCGCAGCTACACGGGATGAATCCCTATGTTCATCCCTGTGCAGGAAACACTGCAAGAATTATTGTTCCTGTTTTATTGGGTTGTGAAGCCAGGGATCAAATGAGTTGTTGAAGGCCACCCAGAGAGCCCGTGTCAAGGCAGGTGGTATGCCGTGAGCCCTTTCAGCTCTCACAGACCACACTGTGTCTTAAAGGCAGCCATTCAACAACCCTGTGGCTTATATATATGTTTAAATGGAAGACAAATTGCAGCATTTTTTAGTCTTCATTTGCACTAGCAGCATCTGTCCAGACTTCTGAGGCTGTGCGGTGACTGATGAGTAGCTCAGTAAAGATCTGTAGCAGACAAAATAGACATGCAACACACAGGGAGCTATATGTTTAGCTTCCCTGCAAAAATTTCACTGACAGTCTTGCAATAAATATATAATTTTATGGCCTATTTCTCAATCATATTCTGCTACATAATATCATGCTAAGAGCTGCTAGCTACCTTGCCAATGGAAATATGTTGCTGGCAGGCGGTAAGTCTCTCCAGATCTGCTCAAGGAGTCATAACTGTAACAATATAAGCAAATAGATCATCAGCATATTCCTTTTTGCATTTGTTTTCTTCTTTTCCTTTCCTTTCCTCCTTCTCCCCCCTCATTTTCTCCTCTTACTTTCTTCCATCTCCCCTTCTCCCCCTTTCCTCCCCCTCACTCACTCCTCCATTAATGTTTAGAAGATTTCACAGTTTTCTCCCAACCCTGGAAAGAATGTAAGTCGATGCTGCTGATTGCCTTTGAAAACATTTGGAACAAATTATCTCTACTTTTGGAATCTGAATAAAGGAATGCGAGCCTCACTGGAGAAATATGAAATACAGGGTGGGATTCACAGAAGGTCTGTTGCTTTTTTTTTTNTTTTTTTTTTTCTCTTTCTTTTTAAAAAAAGAAAATAATATACTTTAATTTTTTTCCTTCTTTTTGTTACTTCAGGTTGGAAAATATTTCATCTGGGAAAAGTGAAGAGTCTAGGGAAGTGCTTTTTGTGAAGTCGTGTCTTCATCGGCTCTTTTAAAGGTGAAAATGATGATTGGCATGAGTCAATTGTTAGCATGAACTCTGTGAACCCAGTGGGCTTGATGAAGAAATGAAGCAGATCTTGGATTCTCTCTGCCTTCTCCAGTAAGGGAGGATTTGGGTCACTAAAGCCTACATTTTCTGCCTTATTCTTCTTTTAGAGGACTTGCCTCAATTTCCCTGCTTGCAGGCTGCTGCCACAATGCCGTGCTGTGAAGTTGCCATCAGTAAAACAGGAGACGTTCAGACTTTCCTACGTGTAGGAGGATTTGTATCCAAGATTTTATTTTGTCTCACGGCAGAAAATTATGCCAACCACAAAGCTTGGTTCCAAATCATAATACAAACGGCTCAAATTTGGTTGAAGACATTGGGAAGCAGGGCCTTTTTTCTTTTTTTTTTCCTTTTGTTTTGTGTTTTGGTTTGGTTTGGGTTCAGGCTTGTCTCTAGTACAAGTGCAAAAGACTTACGACAATTGAAAGTTGGACAACTTTGCACTTCTTGAGGCCTCAAATCGGAAAGAAAGTCAAAAGCAGAATGGCTAAAATCGTGTTGTACACTGACCAACACCTTCAGGCTGCTGCCACAGCAGACAGGTATGTGGGCACAGTGGCAGGAGGAGCAGGTGAAAAGGCAAACACCAGCCTTTGCAAAATCAGCAACTAACTGGTCCGCAGACACTTGTTTGGTTTCCAGAACATTATATTCTTTTGCTCTTGAGGCTCAGTCAGGAGGAAATGAAGACAGAAACTTGCCCTTTGGAGGACCAACCATCAGACCCAGTGTTGGTGGTTCCTCTGGGCCCTACATGGCCACCGTGGGCCACTTGACAACGACCTGACAGCTTGGAGAAACTTATAAACTGGAAAAGAGTGTCTCGTAGGTGTTTCCAACAGATAACTACACTGAGCTTCTGCTTAGTTTGCAAAAAGAATGGAAAGTACCAATGACCAAGTTGTTTTCCCATTTCTCTTCTGCTTTTCTGGAGAATGTCCAGAGGAGCTAAAGCCTATCCACAGTAAAAAGCTGATGTGGCCACTGAGTTTAACCTGGTAAGCAGAGCTGAATATAAATTGTTCTGGAGATCAAATAAACTTAAAAAAAAAAAAAAAGCTGATGAAAACTAGTTTCTAAGCTTTGGACTTTTTGTTTTGTTTCCTTGACTCATAAAGCTTTGGTGAATCCTGCCCTTAAGTACAAGAGACGGTGATAGATGCCAAAGCCCTGGCAGGTTTGAATCTGTTCACATCAACCCTGTGGGTGTGAATTTGATTCTTTCCAATGATTGTTTTGGAATGATTTAGTCACATTGTTTTGACCTACTTTCCCTGGTTGCAAACTCCATCCGAGCCGGTTATTGTTTATACAAAAGGATCAGGAAGGCTATTTTATACACTGGTATATTATCTCTGATAAATTTCATAAATAAGCTAAAGAAAAAAAAAACGAAAAGAGGAAAAGGTCATTTTAGGCAAAAACTAAGTGTACCACAGGATGCAGCTCTTTGTCCAAACTCTGTCAAAAGTCCCAATGCAAAGAGGAGGGTTGAGAGAGTGACTTCAGCAAGCTTAGTGCTCAGTGTTGTATAAGATTGGATATGAGAAAGCAACTGGAAGAGAATTGGTTGTGGGCTGAAGAAAATAAGATGTCTCAGAGGACAAAATGAAGTCCAAGTGTCAGGGCACAAATCGAAGGGTTGAGAGGTGGTCAGGAAGTCATCTACAAGGGGTTTGGAGACCATCATCTGGCACTTCCTTATGGGATCAAAGGCAGTAAATTAACAGAATCTGGGCCACGGGGGTATTTTTTTGGAGACCCTTCTCCTGGTTGCACTAAGAAGCAGTTTAGGCTCGTCAGCACTAATGCAATAGCAATAATAGAGATGATTGAATTCCTGCTTCCTGGAGAGAGAACGTGCCCTACGGAGGTGGGGAGAGATAGGAATCGGGAAGATCATAGAAGGTGGGAAGGCAACAGTTGGGGCAGGGAGTCATTAAAGGAAAGTTAATTCTGTGAGTGGGAGGTAGTCTAAGAAAATATTTTAGAAGTTGAAATGTAAACCTGAAGGGCAAATCTAGACCTTTACATCTTTTTAAAACAGTCCTAGGGAGTGAAGTACCACAATTTTTTTCCAGGAAGCTTGACATCTAGTAGCTTTTTACACCTCTGGTAATCAACCTCTTCATATCTGACAGCTGGACTCAGAGCAAGTGCTTTTCTTCCAGTGTTTGCTAACACCTTGGAACAACACCATCATGAAGAAAAACACAAACCAACCTCTCGTCTCCACCAGGGAAATCAGAAACGATCATTAAGACCATCAGGTTCCCACTTCCTGCATCACATAAGCAGAAAAACATCTTAGTGTCAGGTCAGTTTTGAACTGAAGCACAGACCAAAAAAAAAAAAGTGTAAATATGTCTTCAATGCCAGGTCTCCTGGACTTCAGGAAATCCTCATAAGCATACAGCTCCACTCAGCTTAAAAGCTTACAGCAATGAAATATTACCAATAAACCATCATCAATAGGCTTTCACATGCAGTAATTGGAAGGTAAAAGGTATTCAATCTTCAAGCAGAGCATACATCATGGCTGAAGCCTGGAAAACCCTGACAACAACGGCATTTATATCCTTTTGCATATTCTGCATTTTAGTTCTGTGCAAGACAAAGGAAACATCTGTAGGGAAAGTATAAATTCTGTGGCAAAGGTTACGGATTAAACTGCTGGTCTGTAAATATGTATATACATATAAGATGTATACATTATTCTGAAAGGAAGCCAGTCATCCAGACATTGATTTTCATGCAAGAAATATAACTCACCGGTGCACAGTTGCTGTAATTTAAAAAGCGCTATTTGCTCCTCTCACGCATGGATTTTTTGAATTCAGAGGATGAGGTTTGCTAATAAGTTCGTGCATACATTTTGCAGAAGAGGGAAATCTTTACCTAGAGATCTTTATCTCCCCTGAATGTTACCTTTCAGCTAATGAGATTGCTGTCACCTAAATTTTCATTGTTTTAAGAGCAAGTGGCTGCCGACAGTTTCCTTTCAAGCTTGAATGATGAAAGGAAAACACCACGCTGCCTCATCTGGCTAGCTTGCTGAGAGCTAATGAGCCCGCGGCTGCACCCATCTTTGCTATACTAGTGTGACCTTATGTCTGCTAATGCACAGGGAAGGAGTGAAAAATGTACTGCTAGTTCCCTCCAACAGTTCCCTGGGGACATGCGGAATATGCCAAACAATTTAGTAAATATATATCAAGTTACTGTGTTGAAACCTACTCCAATATATTGCAACCCAGGACATCTCAATCAAAAGATCATATTTTATTTTTGCTTATCTTCCTTCTCTGTGTGCATTTGATAATTCCTCTTTTCTTGATAAATTTTAAACATTCCACAGAAATTTTCACTTGGTGTTTAATTTTGTAATAAAATACCTGAAATTTTTAACTGTTTTTTTTTGTTGTTAGTGGTTTTGTTTGTTTGTTTCCCTATCACATAAATACAAGTTGGTGTGAAATTCAATAGTGCAGGTTTGAAGGCTGCTTAACTGTTAGCAACTGAAAGCACTGAGTAGCACGGACCATGCATCTCAAAAATATTTTCTATGCATAGTTAATAGAAAATACTTCATCTCTTCTCCTTGGTGGAGTCTCTTTCCTCTTTGTGCTCGGTTTCCACAAATATTGTTGGAAATCAGCTTTACTGAATTTTAAGATCAAACTTTAATCTGCAAACTTTACGCTCAAACATGCAGTTTGAAATTCTGCCTGTATGGTAGATATTTGCTGAAGCCATCTAACAGGGAAAGGAAATACCACCAAGCGGTGTGTATATGTATTTATGTGTGTGTATATAAATATAAATATATATATAGCCTTGTGGAATTGAAATATTCACAATGGATAATGGATTTTTGAAGACTACAGAGGCTCAAGTGTTTCCTGATGAAATAAAAAGACTTGAATTACGTTAAGTCAGTTAAATAATGTTAATAACCTAATTAAAGTCAAAGAAAAACCTAAAAATATAAAAGTATCAAATAAGTTACTTGCAATTAATTATTTTCACAGCTCTTAGACTTGCCATCTGCTGGGATACATTTAATGGTTTTGATCTGGTCAGTGATCTGTGCAGTACATTTGCTTTTTATGTGATAGAGCCTCCTTGTGTCTTGGTATTTTTGTCAACACCTGGAAAGAACAGCCTAGACTGGTGACAGTCTCTGTTCACGTAAATGTGACACACAGAACAACAGTAGATGAAAAAAAAATAGTTTGAACCTCTGGCGGGAAATAATAATAAAATCCGCATATTTTGGAGCGATCCAGTCAAAAAGGCGATGGATGAATTGAGCCAGGAGAACTGTGCCAGATCTTTTACTGATCAGATCAGTCCTGCATCTTCTGGTAGCATTAATGCTGGCTGTGATGAGCGAAGAGCTTCACTTTCATGTCACCCATTTATTCCATTATGTATTCTAACACAAATCTTTATAAAAATATATGTCAGGCTGGTTGCAAAGCAGAACAAAGCTCTGAGGTGGTGACTCCACTAAACATACCCACTCTATTCGTCCGTGTCATGAGGATGTGCTTAACACATTACAGAGTCACTGCCTTGTCCCAGGAGATAAATAACTTGGATCTTCACGAGATAATGTTGGGCAAGAAGTCCTATAACAGGTTTTACTCAGTCCTAGTAACCTTGGAGCATGCACAGGATAAACCTTTCAGAGATGCTCCTGACTCCAGAAGACCTTATCAGCTGTTGGCAGTGTGGTTTGTCAGTTTATGAGGTTTACAGATCTTCAGACACAGAAACAGAATAAACATTTTTAGCTATTCCACCAGCCCATGTCTCCCCTCCATGTGCTCTTCAGTCAGGTTTCAGAGGCCTGAAGAAAACAAATTTCTACTGTTTCCCTTGAGGATGGTCTTGGCAACTGAAGAGGTTCTTTTGGGGAGTCACTCCCCACACTTTAAGAAAGGAGATTTGCAAAAGGCAGTCCTGATCACAAACAAATAAAATACGGGGGAGAAGAAACTGTTTCCCCCATTTCAAGAACAGGGGCTGCCAGGAGGGAAGATTAAACTGTTGACCCCATATGGCACTTGACCGACCATGTTTGCCCCCAGGGCTGTAGTGCCTGCCAGGGCTGCCTCTGCCGGGCTGTTCTGCTCCAGCCAGACATTCTGCAAGGATGCAGATCCGAACACAGACCACCTGCCCTGTGCCTCAGCCTCCGTGCTTTTTAGTGGGCCGTTTTCTTTTGGTTTTTTGCGGTTGCCAACCAGCACTTTTTCCTCTGCTGCTGGAACAGTAGAAGCACCGGCTTGTTGGCACAGGAGATGCTTTTCCCTTGCATTAAGCCTGTCTGGGTTATTATTGCATTGCAGTCACCAGTCCCTTTTGCTTTCTGTGGCATCAGCATTTCCCTGCAATAGCTGTTGCAGTGCTCTATAACCCCATGGATGTGCTTTATAAGCTTTGAGTCTCGACTGACAGGAGTAATGTTTTCTTCTCTATGGTCTCTGCCTTCATTGTAAATGACTATTGGGCCTGAAACATGGAAATTTATGTTTGATTTCCTTTATTTGCCTCCATCCACACCTTCTTGAACTGCTGCAGTAAATTCTTCATACTAATTATTATCCTGCGAGACTCCCAGAACAGCAAATGCTTACACATTGCTTAATGGACAGAGATGCAGCATGGCCCTTAGCCAAGAACTACAATCAAACCAGGACGAGATTAAGTATATTCAAGACAAACACACCCACAATCTAATCAAGACAAAAGAAGAAATCCTGGCTCTGTTTGAGTCAATGGGAATTTTGCCACTGACTTCAGCTAGGTTAGGATTTCACCCAAGATAAACAAGTATGAGACAAGACAAAATAAAATAGTTTAGAAGTGGGAAGGTTTGTGGATGAGTCATGGGAGAATAAGGGAAGGGATATTTACTTCCTTGGGGGGAATGAAGATGAGGCAAAAATGAAATATGGATATTTATTTGGCTGAGTGCAGAGAAGGAAAAGTCAGGAGGTCCTGGCGTGCACCGCACCTTTCTGGCAACTGCAGGGAGGTCACTGAGACATGGCTGCGTGGCCAGCCCCAGGGCAGTCTGCTAATCAGGGAATAACATCACAGCCCAATAGGCAGGGTGACAAATAGTTTCGCCAAAACCTCACCAATGACTTTTTTTCTCATTGCAATTGCTCCTTCCTGCAAAAATTCTGGAAGGTTCTTTATCAGGCTTTATTTTCCATGTTTTGAATCCTGGAGAGCAGTAAAGAATGCTCCAAAACTAAAAGAATCTCGTTTGATTAAACAATAATAGAAATTAGATGTTTTTTGAAGAAAAAATATGTTTGTGTTTTTTTTTCCTAATCTGTCCATCTTAGCATGAAAAGCCTGTTTTAATAAGTTGGTATTTTTCAAGCAGCAAAAACATTTCACCTCTTGTTTTTTTGGGAGTGGGTTTCCTGGTGGTACAGTGGGATTAAATACTTCACAAAACCTGGTAGAAAATAGGACCTTTCATTCTTGGTCCTGCTCTCAAGGTAAAGTGAAGAGGTGCTAGGTCTTGTTTTAGGACACACCGTCAACCCTCATCCTGGAGGTCCCTGCAGCTCGCAGGACCAGTCACTGGGCAGAGGAGTTATCACTGCTTTGTCAGTGAGTGCAGGGGTACAGTGAAATTGTTGCTTAAAGTGGGTAAAATGTTATGGTAATCTCAGCAAGTGGTAGCTTTGCTGAGGTTGCCATCCCTCTGCAAGAAATGCTGTGCTACTCCAGAAAAAGATCCTCCAAGATGCCAGCTCTCAGTTACCTTCTGCAGGACTTTCTTGCTACTCCTTGCTGCAATCAGTAGGACGAGGTCCAGCCCAAGGCCAGTCACTAGTGGTATAGAGCAGGGAAACCTATACCAGGGCCAATACTGTTGAATATCTTCACAGNCAGAAAAAGATCCTCCAAGATGCCAGCTCTCAGTTACCTTCTGCAGGACTTTCTTGCTACTCCTTGCTGCAATCAGTAGGACGAGGTCCAGCCCAAGGCCAGTCACTAGTGCTATAGAGTGGGGAAACCTATCCCGGGGCCAATACTGTTGAATATCTGCATTGATGAACAAGACAATGGGACTCATCCTCTCACTTCCTACAGATGGATTTTACCTCTGGAAACTTCTCAGAGACATTACCTCTCTGATATCCCCCCCACACACATACACAGACAAGAGCATCTCTGACCAGACTGGGACAACTTTAGTACAACCCTACATCGGTTGCAGTTAATAGAGGTTTCTTCACACACTTGGATGGAAATGAGACTGAGCACTAGCAAAATCGGTATGGCTGAATCACTTTAGGAAACTAAAGATGCTGACAGTTTATGATACCTCTAGTGATGGTGGCTTCCATTAAAGTGTCATCCACCAAACAGCTCTTGCCACCTTAATTTACGATTTCAAGTGGAGAGGAAATGTTTGGCATCCCATACACCAGTGAATAACGACTTATTCAGCTCTCTCTATCGCAATTTCTTGTGAGATCTGAAGACAGCAAAGAGGGAGAGAGAACATTTTGGTTCAGTCACAAAGAGTCCTCAGAGCTACTTAGTGCTTCTTCACGGTTGCAGAGCTGCTGACAGGGAAACTCCACCACTGCTCTGCACTGCACAGAATCCTGGCTACAGAGGGAACAGCTCTGGGTTGTAGTTTTACTCAACACCACTCATACAGCCTACCCCCTCCACCCTCCCAGGGATGGGAGAGTGAATTAAAGGGGTGAAGGGAAAAGAGACTCATGGGTTGAGATAAGAACAATTTAATAACAATAGTAATATATACAAATATACCAATGAGTGACACACAGTGACACTGCTCACCACCCCATGACCAAGGCTCAGCCTGTTCCTGGCCAATGATCCCAGAGCAGGGAGAGTCCCAAAAGCACAATCCCAGAATGGAGATAAGAGCCCAAATGTCCAAGAGACTGAGACAACCCTGAGAGAGGGGCAACCCAGAGGGAGACAACCCAGAGCAAGAGAGAGCCCTTCCGGACAGAGCCTCACCTTTACCCTGGCCATGCCGGGCATGGGATGGAACAGACCCTTGGCCAGTTTGGGTCTCAGTCCTAAACCTGAGGTCGAATCCTGGGCTGGTCACTGGGGCTGTGCTCCCTCCCAGCTTCTCCTGCCCCTGCAGACACGGGCCCAGCAGAGAAGCTGGAAAGTCCTTGAGTGTCCCGGCAGCAGCTCTGCCCATCAGTGTGTGATCAGCTTCTCCTCCAAAGAAGGGCAAAATCAAACACAGCCTCACACCAGATGCTGTACAGGACACTCTGAAATTAATTTTCTCTTTGCTAAAGGGAGACAGTATGGAGCACTTAAGACACACTCTAAGAACAGAGTGTGGGTAGTGAAATTTTTTTCTTCTGATGGTCCTATCCAGCCAAGAACAGAGAGTAGAGAAACCTTCTCCCTCAATTTTGTCCAATTTCTTTCAATCTCTGTAACGTCTTGTGGCTACGAGTTCCTAACTGAAGAGGTGGGATCTGGAGCCACGTGCAGCCTTGCAGTGACCTTATGCCTCTCATCTGGCTTCTGCAACTTCTTCTAGTCATAAGATCAGCTTCAAAGCAGCAAGAGGATGAAGAGGATCTAGACAAGCCTGGGTGGAGAGTGCATGGTTTTTAACAACTGCTTGAACATACCACACCTGCATCTGTGCTTGCATCAGAGGTACAGAAGAAACCAAAGCCAGCAGACTAAAGGCAGCCTAAGAAGAGGTCTATATACATCTGAAAGCACAATAAAATGTTAAATGGGGAAGATATTTTCTATGTTTTTCCACTCAAAGTGCCTTTCTTTAAAATATTCCTGAATGGCCACGTGTTGCTTTGCAGTAAGGGGAAAGACAATTTGTGGTGAGACCTTGTTGATATCTCAACCCAGAAAGTTCCCAAACTTCACACAAAGTTCACCCTCATCCTCAAAAAACTCACATTACAGATATTTCTTGCTATATGTCTGTATCTGGTTATATGTTACTGGAACCACAATGTGGCCATGAAACCCACACTCATCCAAGGCTTGGAGCCCTGCCAAGGTCTCAAAATCTTTTACAACGACTGTCTCCATCAAGTTATTTATTCACCTAATCAAAAAGTAAATAACATATACAATTTCAGAACTTCAAAGATTCCATCTTCCTTAGTGGGAAACAAATGAATCCACAGTTTTCATAATGTTGGTGATAGCTGACAGTGGCTATTTGGTAAGAAAAGCTCTGACTAATGCACAGAGAACATGCCTCCTGGAAGCAAGAACCGGGCTAAATGACGTGCATGAAGCAAGATTCAGAGCTCAAGTAGCAAGGGTTGACATAGTTCTTATTATCATAAAAAGCAAAAAAGACCATTAAAAGGTCCACCGACACCTTAAGTAAGCCATATTCTGTATTCAATTCCAAGACTGCTATCTTAAGTGATTTGTTAATTCAGAAAAAATCTTCTGAAGAAGGAGTTGGTGTTTCTGAATTCATTTGGAAGTCTACACTAATGATTCACTATTTTATAGCAGGACAAAAATTGAATGAGAATTCTGTGGGGTGAGCAGTGCTTTCCCCCACTACCTGAAGGAACAAAGATCATAAACTGAAATGCAAATTCCAGCCTTCACTGGTTATAAACTCCTCTAGAAATTGAAAGTGGGACAACCATCTTGGGCAACAATTGACAGCTGTGCCCTGTATGACATAATAAGATAGCTTACTCAACGTAGTGAGGTATTCAGGAAAGTGAGAGATGACTGATGCATTTCTAGATGAGATCCATAAGCAATGGATTAAAAAAAATTACTAAAATACTCAGGGGACATTCTGGAAAGCGTGAATTGGCAAAACAAACTTGTTGCATCAACAGCAGTGAGACTGAAAGTAGGACAAGTAAGAATAGACAATCAAGGATGATAACAAGAAAGGCACAGAGACAGAAAAGCCTAAGAACAGCACAGAAGAAAGAATGAGACACACATTTCTGCCAAATGGATTTGAAGTAGTTACTGAAATGGACCAGCTGCTTAGGAAGCAAGAAAATAAACATCTTGTGAATCTTGGTGCATTTTAGTAGTTATTTTGAATTACAGATGCAAACAGCTGATATTAGAGCGCATTCTTAGTTCACCCCTCAATTACCACCTTTTCTACTAACAGTCTTTTCCATCAGCTTAGCTAGGCTGAGTAGGAGTGTATAAACATTTTCATGAAAGCTCCAAACTGAGCAACGTGTTTCTGGCTTTCTCCCCAAACTGAAGCTTGAGATCAGTTTATCAAGAAATCTTTGAAGGAGCTGTTAGGAGGAAAACTTCTCCCTCTGGCAGAGCTTATTGTCTACAAAAAAAGCCATGTGCAAAGCCCTCCCTTCAATGGAGAAACTCCATTCTTTGAAGCAAGGACAGTGATACACTTACTAGTTTTGTAGGCATGTGGCAATGATCAGAGGATCCTCATTTGGGATCATCCCTACTTGACCAGCTCTGAGCTATCTCTGCCATATGCTCATCTGTTGTGATGGACAGTTGCATGTCATGGCAGATGCCACAGACAGCTGGCATAGTGGGTAGCAACACTGAGATGGGAAAGGCAGTACAAACTCAGGACACATCCAACAGAAGGTTGAATCACTCCCAAACAGACCAGAGCAAATCAGCACCTGTATCCTCAACTACAGCACCAAAGTCTATGTTTAGGCATTGAAAAAGCCAGGAATAACTTGCAGTAACTGGGAAATACAAGATTATCCTCTGGAATTATTTGAGCAGGATTGCTCCACTTATATAAAGTGGTTTTCCTATGTTTAAGCATGTTGTCTGGTCCTGGTATTAATGCCTCCCCTTTTCAAACTTGTTAAGCCACAGTGGGATGCAAGGTAGTCAGTGGAGACTGGTCACTGGGACCGGAGTGTGAAACTCATCATGAACCTCCTGGACTGCCACCAAATCAAGCTAGTCTCTCACAAATTTCTGTGTCATGTGAATGCATTCTCTTAGCACATCCATCTTGTGATGCAAATTGAGTGATGCAAAGCCACTTGGTGTGTTGATCAACAGCTCCTTGTCAAATTAGAGTAGAGTAGAGTAGAGTAGAGTAGAGTGGAATGGAATGGAATGGAATAGGAAAGTCTGACACACTAAAATGATCATGTTGCATCCCATCCTGTTTCATGCTGTACGGGTATTTTCCTTTAGGAGGCCACTCAAACTCATCCCAGCTGCTAAGCTGCCGCTGTCCAAAGATGGACCAATTTACCAGTCCCTGGTACCTTGTATAATCATTTGCACCTGCGAAAGGTCACTGTAAAAATACAGCACATCAGAGCTGTGTTGCTCAACACCCACTGTGTACAGATGTAAATGGCTAGCCAGTGCAGAAAGAAACAGAGAATAGATGTGATAGTCTACGCTAATTAAGTGTCTGAGCAGACATAACTAGAGGAAAACCAGAGGAAAAAGAGGGCTCAGTTTCTTATTTGTTAGGACAAACATTCAGACAATTTTTGTGGTCATGAAGCAGACAATTTACACTTTCTATAATACCAGAAATAACAGCAAAAGTTGCTGGAATTTTTGATGACTTTGTTGTCTATATCAGAAATACAACACTCTTCACGATGTTCTACAAAGAACACATTTTGGTACCACTGCATCAAACAGCATCTTAAATAAATTATGTTCCCCTGAGTGCCAATGTGGAGGTTGTAGCAAAAGGTCAGGGTTTGGATGGTTTGGAAATCTATCAGATAAAAAGCAGACTGTGCCCGACTGTTCCAACAGCTTACTGATAGGATACTTATCTTTCTAGACAAAAGAACATGAAAAGCCTCATTTGTTAGGATGCTCTTACAACATAAGATAAAGTGCAACCTGAGACACAATCTAGCTATGTGGTGAAGGTGGAGAATTGTAGAGGAAATCACTGGGTGGGAGAGGGAGTGGTTAAAGAGCAGACAGCAAGGGGTAGCACTGAAAGTTGAATTATTATTCTGGAGGGAGACAGCACTCTTAGACATCACTCTGCTTCTCTGCTCACGTTGTCAGAGGGCACCATCTTCCACTATTCATGCAGAATGTCAGAAGGTGGTACAGGTAATGGCACGAGCTTGGAGAGTTGATTGAGAGGAATACCATATCATTCAACAGCAGAGTGCAAAATCATAGATCCTAAGGGCAAGAATCTCAATACTTTGATATTCTGATAATTTGAGAGCTCAATCCTTTGAAACGATTGAAGAGGAGATGGCCTAGAGGCACTAGCTGATCACAGGCTGAAGTTGTGGAATGACAAATATGACCTAATATTTTGGAAAAAGGGGAGTTATTTCTAGTGGAAAAAATGAAAAAAGGCCACTGGAAGTGTTACTGGTGAGAAGTCCTCTGAAAATGTGTTCAAGAGAGATTGAGGAAATGCACAGGAAATTGTAGGGTAATAAGACAAGGGAATTCTTGCAACTGTAAGACAAAACCCAACCATTCCTCTTTATGAAGTAAAAGGAAGTTTGGTAAATTTATGCCGCGAACTGTGTGAGATACCTGTAGTAGTCAAGGCTAAACACAGGGGTCCAGGAGACCTCTAGGCACATAAGAATCTCAATTTCCAAGTTGTAGCTCTTCATGCCTATTATTTCTCGTACAATTGTCATTTTTTTAACTTACATCCTCCTTTTTTTCCCTACTGCTTACCTCCAGTCCCCTTCACTTCAGCAGGCTAAAACACCTGTATAAATAAAATGCGGTAAAAGCCAATGACACTCAAACGTTTGTATCAGTCATACTTTCTCAGAAGCTCCCTCATCAAGTCTAGAGAACCAGTGACATGCACACTTGATACCATTTATGAGTTGCAGACAGTTCATGGTGGTTTCCCAGAGAAATGGTAATGTGCCGAGCACACTTCTGAATTCCCCTCATTCAAATATCAAATCAGAAAGTACCAGTGGTACAGACAGAGGCGAATTACTCAGAAAGAACAGGGCTGGAGGGGTCGACAAGGAAGGAGAATCTGGCAGTTCAGCCTCTTAGACCCTACACATCATGAATGAATTTTTAGAATCAGATTCTGTCTGTCCCGGTTCAGCTTTAATTTTTCTTTGATTCTGTTGTAGTCAATATTTCTGTATTCCTGTTAATCTAGTAAATATCAGTGTAAGACACAAATTTGACTTGTACTTTGAAATATCAAAAAATCTTCTTAACGGCAGCAAATTCTTCCACCTTGGAATTTCAGTTTATTTCACAGTCTGGCTGCCCATAGCCTATTAAACAATTCCTCCTATGACCAGCCTGGTTATAGACACAGGCAGGCTGCTTTTAAAAAAAATTTGCTTCATGTTAATCTCTTTGCAGAATTACAGGTTAGCCCAAGATCAGTTGAGATAAGAGGAATGAAACTAAATATTCTCATAATTTCAGACTCTATTTAGACAAAGCAGTTTTGAATTCGCTCCTTATTTTCCAGATCATCAGCTTTAACTGTAGACTCTTCATCATTACAGACTATGGCCAGCATGAAATCTTAACAACTGTGGAAGCTTTTTAAGTCCAACACACAAATCTCTCTACCTATGGGGTTCAGGAGGAAAGTTTTTTTAACCATTTATGTCCACGTTGGTAACCACCTCCTGAAATAGTGCTCTGAAAAGTGCTTTGAGATCTCTAGATGAAAAGAAATCCCTTTCTCAAATCCAGTGAATATACAAAATCATCGTTTGTTTGAAGCTTTTCTCATAGAATCATAGAATCATAGAATCAGAGAATGCTTTGGGTTGAAAGGGATCTTAAAGATCGTCTGTTTCCAACCTCCCCTGCCATGAGCTGGGACACCTTCCACTAGCCCAGGTTGCTCAAAGCCTCGTCCAGCCTGGCCTTGAATCATCCAACCTGGCCTTGAAATATTTGAAATGTCATATTTGAAATTTCATATTTTAAATTCTTCCTCTGCTGTTTTCTGTAAGAGAAGCCCTGCACGTTGAGAAGTAATGAAGACATTTCACTCGTCAGGATGCACCACTCTTAATGAACACACCAAAGCCTGATAACCAGACAAAAGGAGAGAAAATTTATTGTGTCATTTGAATACATCAGCCCGTAAAGTGAGACATTAGTTCATCCGGCCAAAAATGGACAGCTGAACCAGATTAGCAAAGTTTCTATGGATGCTCAGCTTTCTTCCAACAAACATTTCTCTGTACAAAGGCCATCAGCTTCAGGAACCTGTAAACTATGTTCCATTAGATTATTCTGTAAGAATAATTTTCATAAGAAACGTGTTGGTTAAACAGCAATAATGTTAATTTCTGTAGGCTTCTTTGCAGCGATTACGTCCAGGACTGAAATTTAAATCAGCTGAAAAAATACTTCATTAATGCTAAGAAATACCAGCTTTAGTAAAGACAGAAACATTGTGAAGAAATTCAGACTAGAATAAAAAATTTGGACTAATAGCCAAGAAATTTAGAATGAAGCTATGCCTTTTTTTTTTCCTTTCATAATTAACAATTTTTGCCCAAATCCATTGGGTTTATTCAAGTTTATCAAACTGTGCAGGAGTGAGGTTAACTTCACCAAGCGTCACTGTAGTCAAAAGGAGTAGTCTTCCATCACCTCATGGCCAAGGGCTGGGAAATCCACCTACACTGTGAAAAGTCTGATTCAATTTCCCTTGCTGCTAATGATGATTTGAACTTGTGTATCCCAGGTCAGTGAATTAATTATGATGCTCTGCGGGTTGCCTGGTGGCGAGACGCTCAGTCCTTCCTCCACACTCTCCTTCCTCCACACTCTCCATCTTCTGCTGCAGATGCTGGTTTATGTTGTATAAATAGTTAACCACAGGAACCATGACTGGTGCAGGAGAGCTCCGGCTCACAGACAGCAGCCTCGTCCAGCCTGGCCTTGAATCGCAGCCTCTCCCTGGCTCAGTTCATCTACTGAAACACAGCACAAAGGCTCCAGCAGATGAGATGATGGAAAGCTAGCCCTCTGCATGTCCCACAACCTCGGGTTAGGGCATTCACTGCAAAAGTAGGAGTCGTTCATCCAAATGCTTTTGCTTTGAACTCTTTCCTCTCTCTTTTCAGATGTCCCTCCCATTCTCCTTCCCTCGGTTTTCCACCTCTTGTGGGACAACTGCAAAGTGGTTGGATCCTACAATACTGGAGGCTTTGGAAATGTTTAAATCGTGTATGAATAACACAGAAGACAAAACGAGTGTACGGTTTAGCTCGTTACATCCCACCTAGAGGTGATTCCCCCCAGGGTTGGATGGGAAGTCATTGCACAGCGACGCAGACCAGTCTGGTGTGGAATCAACACATCATGTTATAGGATCCCACCATCATTTTGTGAAGTGGTTAAATGTTGCTGGCATTCTGCAAATTGATTCTGACAAGAAGGATAATAATAACACGCCATCCACTAGACCATCTGGTCGTTCCTAACAAAAATATCTTAATCAACTATTAGAGATGTTTAATATGCATCACAGCAAGAATTATTTGTGGGTGCTAAACAGCGGCTGAAACCAAACGCAGAGAAAGAACATACACCCATACCATTAGCTGGTGTGGAGTACTGTAGCAGAGTCATTAAATCTCTGCTGACTTGTGCTGGTTTGAGCATACGGCCATTCATATTTAGAAATACAGTATTAAGAATGGTCATGCTCTGAAACTTAATAAAATTACAAATCGGAATATCTCCAGAGAAATTAATGATCCAAAATATTACAGTAAAGCAGAAGTCAGCCTTGTCTTGAATTTTGAAGGTCATTTAGAGTGATAAAAATGCAGTTTTATGCTTTAGAGCTACAAAACTATAACAAGGCAAAAGGGACATTCATCAGTGAGGGGGGGAAAAGAGTCATCTATCCTCCCCATATTGCAATTAATTTGCTGAAAAAACCTCTATGGAGACAATACCACCCTTCTCCCCAAAAAACCTGTAATGATATTCACAATAAGCCAGTGGCCACTATTTTTTTTTTAAGTCTTCTTGTGACTGGGCAGAAGGGTACAAAAAGAAAAAGACCTCATGGAGAAGGTGACTTAGCTCAGGCATCGCTAAGGTCCTTTCCAGCTCTAACCATTCTATGGTTCTATGACGATTCTATGATTAGATGTTGCCCAGTTGCAAACCTCACATCCTTCTTTCCTCCTGCAAACCCACAATAGGAATCAGACAAATGATGGATTTAGGGAAAAATAAGGAGGAAAAAAGATAATAGCTTGAGTCAAGCCAAAGCAAAGTACTGTAGCTTACTTAGTAGAACTAAAAAAAAACCAACAAAAAAAAACAACCCAACAAACTCCCTGGGGAAACAAAATTTTTTGGGAAAGAAATATTTATTCAGACTCAAGTCAGTTTTTCTGGTTTTAGAGAAAAAAATATTTCAGATTATTTTCCTTTTCTTTAATTGTGTCAGCACCCTAATTTTTCCTCTTTTTTTTTNTTTTTTTTTTTTTTTTTTTTAGGGCAAAACAAGTTGCTTTTCAAATGACTGATTTTAACAAAAAACCTTCTAGCTTTTTTAAGCTAAATCTCTCATTTTACAGCTTTGGAAATAGATTTATTTAACTTAAGAAAATATCCTTCATTGTATCTTACCAAAAGCATATGTTGCATTGGACTAACTTTTCAAATAATTACTTATCTGAAATCCGGCTCTACCCAAGAATAACAGAGAGTGGAGATATTGCTAAGCCCCTAAAGTCAAGAAAAAAGAAAAATGAGGAATGAACTACTGAAAAAAAGAAATTACCCTGAACGAGAGAAGAAATTTGTTGCTTGGAGGAGGATACAAATGAATTAAATAAGAGCTGATCTTGCTACTCTTTGCCAAAAATATTTGAACAGATTTGGCAAGCCAGTCACAGATTAAAAAATCCCTGCACTTATTCCTTGGTCCAAGTAATACACTATAAGGATTAAACATGTGCCTCATGTGACTAATTTTCTACATGTAATGTGGGAGTGCTGAACACTATCTTGATGCCTTGAGAGTTTAGAGATACGTACAGAAGTACAGGGTGAAATCCCGATTTAACTGAAATATGTAGCAGAATTTCCATTGACCTTGGGTTCTTCTCTTTTATTCCTACCATTGCTCCTCTAGTTTCACCCATAAGAACAAGATTTTGGAAAGGAAAAATCAGATGATCACAGAATCACAGAATGTTAGGGATTGGAAGGGACCTCGAAAGATCATCCAGTCCAATCCCCCTGCCGGAGCAGGAACACCTAGATCAGATCGCACAGGAATGCATCCAGGCAGGTTTTGAATGTCTCCAGAGAAGGAGACTCCACAACCTCTCTGGGCAGCCTGTTCCAGTGCTCTGTCACCCTCACTGGAAAGAAGTTTTTTCTCATGTTCAAGTGGAACCTCCTGTGTTGTTTGTGTCACCTCTATGATACAGTCATGTAGCCCATCTCCATTGTCTGGCCTTGTACACAAACAGGGAGACATCCTTCCCCCACAGACCTCACAACTCCTACCTACAAAGCAACGACTAGAGAAAAGGAAATACTTGCTCTTTAGCTTCCGAACACTGTGGTTGACCTGCTCCCTTCTGGAAGTGAGTTCAGGTTTAGGCATTTGGCAAGAAAGGTTATACCCTGGCCCACGCTCTCAACTAGAGATAGCAATATTTTTTCAGGCTTTTTTTTCCCTCTCACCAGTGGAAAGAGCATTAGTATAACTAAATTTTTAGAAGTGGCAACATTAACAAAAACAAAAACGGTAAAATTAAATCAATACAAGGTAATGTTTGAGCTGACCTGTGCTGAAATATAATTTTGAAATTTTCAGTCCACGAAACTATCCCTAGGTTGACTTTTATCTTTATTTTTGCAGGAAAAAATGATTTTATATTCACATTTCCGTGGGAGAGAAAAATTGTTTTCCATGCTGCTGTATACTTCAAGTTGACATCTACATTTTTCACGGATATGATCACTCAAACTGAGTTGGTCAGTGAAGCAGCTTGAGCTGATCCCATGCAGGGCTTTGGAAATGACCAGAGCTACCTTGAATTTTTCCTGAAGAGAGAAGAGCCACAGGAAAATGAACACTTCAGGGCCACATTGCCATGCAGACCATTTGTTCTGTTCTGACACCAAAATTCCTTTATATCAATATTTTTACTTTTCCTGCATGCAACAAGACAGAATTCATAAATCTCAAGCTGTTAACAGAAACTTGGATTGTTGGTAAATTACAGGAGGCAGGACTGGATCCTGCTTCTCCTGTGGGGCATGGTTGCCCACTGCTCCAAATCTAACAAGTGTCCAAATCAGAATGAAAACTGCCTTAGAGCTCTGGAAAGTTGAGCTACAACCTCATGCCAACCTGTGTGTGAAGACAACGTTGGCGCATCATTTTTCCCAAAGCTGTTTTGAGAGTTCAGTTTTAATCTGCTTGAGGTATGAAGGGACCCATGTTTTANCAGGACGCAGGACTGGATCCTGCTTCTCCTGTGGGGCGTGGTTGCCCACTGCTCCAAATCTAACAAGTGTCCAAATCAGAATGAAAACTGCCTTAGAGCTCTGGAAAGTTGAGCTACAACCTCATGCCAACCTGTGTGTGAAGACAACGTTGGCGCATCATTTTTCCCAAAGCTGTTTTGAGAGTTCAGTTTTAATCTGCTTGAGGTATGAAGGGACCCATGTTTTATAATCTTAAAATAA
>VZTO01019877.1:1533-18409 GCA_013400615.1 Syrrhaptes paradoxus | reverse complement strand
AAGTGGAACCTCCTGTGTTGTTTGTGTCACCTCTATGATACAGTCATGTAGCCCATCTCCATTGTCTGGCCTTGTACACAAACAGGGAGACATCCTTCCCCCACAGACCTCACAACTCCTACCTACAAAGCAACGACTAGAGAAAAGGAAATACTTGCTCTTTAGCTTCCGAACACTGTGGTTGACCTGCTCCCTTCTGGAAGTGAGTTCAGGTTTAGGCATTTGGCAAGAAAGGTTATACCCTGGCCCACGCTCTCAACTAGAGATAGCAATATTTTTTCAGGCTTTTTTTTCCCTCTCACCAGTGGAAAGAGCATTAGTATAACTAAATTTTTAGAAGTGGCAACATTAACAAAAACAAAAACGGTAAAATTAAATCAATACAAGGTAATGTTTGAGCTGACCTGTGCTGAAATATAATTTTGAAATTTTCAGTCCACGAAACTATCCCTAGGTTGACTTTTATCTTTATTTTTGCAGGAAAAAATGATTTTATATTCACATTTCCGTGGGAGAGAAAAATTGTTTTCCATGCTGCTGTATACTTCAAGTTGACATCTACATTTTTCACGGATATGATCACTCAAACTGAGTTGGTCAGTGAAGCAGCTTGAGCTGATCCCATGCAGGGCTTTGGAAATGACCAGAGCTACCTTGAATTTTTCCTGAAGAGAGAAGAGCCACAGGAAAATGAACACTTCAGGGCCACATTGCCATGCAGACCATTTGTTCTGTTCTGACACCAAAATTCCTTTATATCAATATTTTTACTTTTCCTGCATGCAACAAGACAGAATTCATAAATCTCAAGCTGTTAACAGAAACTTGGATTGTTGGTAAATTACAGGAGGCAGGACTGGATCCTGCTTCTCCTGTGGGGCATGGTTGCCCACTGCTCCAAATCTAACAAGTGTCCAAATCAGAATGAAAACTGCCTTAGAGCTCTGGAAAGTTGAGCTACAACCTCATGCCAACCTGTGTGTGAAGACAACATTGGCGCAAGGATTTCCATCCTTATACGTTATGCATCATTTTTCCCAAAGCTGTTTTGAGAGTTCAGTTTTAATCTGCTTGAGGTATGAGGGACCCATGTTTTATAATCTTAAAATAAAAAAAAAAAAAACAAAAGAAAACCAACAAACTTGTCTTGTTGAGTCAATGACACCTAAGAGGCAGTCGAGAAGATTTTTATTGACAGCAAAATAAGGTAGGGTGTCACTAGGGAAGAGGGAAACTTGCTTTCTCTCTCAATACATTCTTATGGACCTGGGATTTGCATCCCTTCATTATGATGTCTGTGTAATTAGTGCTTCAGCTTGGGGTTTTCCAAGGTGAAAACCCAAACCTCAAATCTTGTGCTCCATGTGGAGCTGAAGGCAAGAAATGTGAGTCAGCCACAGAATTGCAAGGCATTATAAGCAACCTACACGTGTAACTTGCTCTCTTTCAAATACCTCATCAATCTGGAAGCTACACTCCCCATATGTCTCTTCTGCCAATTCATTTTAACTGTCAAAGGGGTTGTTTTCAAAGGACTCAAGTGACAGCTCAGAAATCCATCTTGGTGGATTGGCAGGGCCTGGGAACCTGTGTCTCTGAACCGTACAGAGGTCAGCCATTTAATTTCATATGGGTTCCCATGATTTATACATTCTCCAGCTCTCGATACAGAAAAGCCCGTGCTTTCTCTGTTCGTCAGGATATAATGCCTGTCTGGGGACTGCTCCCTTCTCTACAGCGTGTACAATTACAAAGCACAATGCCAGGGCTAAAATAGATCAATACACTATTATTCTTCTTATACCAAAAGGAGCAGCAGGTAGGTGTCCTGTGAACACAAAACCTGACAAAAGGACCTGCCCCATCAAACATTTGCTGGACCCCCCTCTGGCTGGTGGTTTGAGCCGTGTTAATGGGCTCAGGCAAAATCAGTCTTTGGTAAAGGCAAAGACAGAAACTCATCTGGTAAGATGTACAAGGGAGAAGGAGGGAACTCACAAAGAATTATTGTAAGCAATACTAATGCTTTAGAACACTAAAAAATTTCAAAATTTTCTAGTATTTTTGTCTTCTGGACAAAGAAGGGAAATTTTTGAAAGACATAGAGGAAGTGGTTTCCTCAGCTTATGCAGTTTCAAAGGAAACAAGCGAGATTTCATCGTGATCAAACATTGGAACAGGCTGCCCAGGGAAGTGGTGGAGTCACCATCCCTGAAGGTGTTCAATAAATATGTGGATGTGATGCTCAGGGACATGGTTTAGTGGGTTAGGTAGTGTTGGGTTGACTGTTGGACTTGATGATCCTTGAGGTCTTTTCCAATCATAATGATTCTATCATTGTATGATTTCTGGGTTACGAGCCCTGCCTCACTCTACACAGTGTGATAACTTTGTCATTCCAACGTTGCTTCACTCACTCGAAATACACAGTCACAGGAACGGTCAGGAGAATTCAAAAGTAGCCCGAAAACTTGTCCTGGAAACACCATGACAATGAAAAAGTTGTTCAGGACATGCAGAGGAATTTACATTTGAGATGTGCAGAAAAAATGCTGACTATTCCCCACTGCTGTTGTTTCACATGGGCACCAGTGACACAGCCAGGAGCAGTCTGAGGGGCATCAAGAAGGATTACAGAGCCCTGGGAGAGGTGGTAAGGGACGCTGGAGTGCAGGTAGTCTTCTCATCAATCCTTCCAGTAAAAGGGAAAGTTCTTGAAAGGGCCAGTTGAGTCTGGCAAGTCAACAAACAGTTACAGGACCAGAGCTGCAGCCAGGGGCTTGATTCCTCAGACCATGCGACTCGCTTTGAGAGACCTGGTCTACTGGGGGCTGATGGGGTCCATCTGTTAGAGAAGAGGAAGAGCATCTTTGGTCATAGACTTGCCAGCCAGATGAAGAGGGCTTTAAACTAAAGGGCTATGGGCTCCTTGGCATTATCAAGAAATCCATCTTTGTTGGACACACGAACAGTGGGACTGAGTGCACCCTAAGCAGGTTTGCCAACAACACCAAGCTGTGTGACGCGGTCAACACGGACTAAACAGCAGTGAGCCCAGAGTCCTGTCAAATACTGATGCAGTCATTTTCATTACACCCAAACAACTGTTCTCCATAGCTGAACGCTGTGACAGTGGAGAAGGAAGGAAGACTTGTTCCTCTGTCTTCTATTTCATCTCTCACACATGGGTATGCTACTGTCATATTCATTGCAAACAGCACCTGTACCAAAAGGTGGTGCTCTGGGTAAATGGTTGTTCATGCCATGGTTGCTGGTTAGGATGTTGTGAAGTGTGTCCTGCCTTTGTGGATTTGCACTGTCCTTCTGCACCCTCTAAATTCTTTATGACAATATCAACAGCTAGCAAATGCAACCACACCTTTATGTGATGTGTATGAAGAGCCATAGACGTTTGCTTCTCTTTCAGCTCCAAGCATTTCGTTTTCCCATTTGTAGGTGGTCCAAGTACAGCTTTATACATGTTTAAACAATCCAAGAACATCTGTAAAGGTTTATGCCATGCTTGGAAACAGAGGAAAAGAGAAGCCTAGAAAATAAAGATTTCTGAATACCATTGCAGCATATTCTGTATTTCATCAGAGCCTCCTGAGCTTGCTTTGGAGGAGTTTAGATCAACCATCCCACACCGGAATGTATCCCGGCATGGAGGAATATTCCTGAAAACAAAACCTGTCTTTGTACATAGTATCAGATCCAAAGTGACAGGCAGGAAACGTCCTTCCTCTGTGTTCTTGGTGCAGATGCAGGTGATTTTTCTTTGAAGAAATTAAGCTCAAGACAAAGAACAAAGTTGAGCTGGGCAGTGTCCCATTTTACTCTGAGAGCTCACCTTGTGCCAAACACAGATTCCTGGCTGTCTTTGGAGCTGAGATGCAATTGTAAACCAAAAGAATAACTCTAGAGTAAGATATGCCTGTTATGCCATTTCATATACTGCCTCACCAGCATGGTCAGTAAAACATAAAAGATATAAAAATGCACTGCCTACACACATTCACATATAGATGGCATAGTTTGCTATTCCATAAGCAGCTGAATACTGTATTTGTGACAAATTTCATGTGGACAGGCAGCTCTCGTATTGCATGAAGGTAAAGGAGGTGGAATAAATGCCTCCTGTTTGTTTTTTCTGCATTCTTATTGCAGAGAGAACCCTGTGCCATGTCATATCCAGCGTGCAATTCTTTCACCAAAATACCAAAGGCTATGAAATCCTTCTCTGTGTCTCATAAAATCAATTAAAGAGGTTTCCAGTGCCTTTTGTAAATGGCAGCCTCCTGTCAAACACAGAGGCTGTGGATGGGTCAGAAGATGCTTCTCACTTTGCACTTCTCAACATAGGCAAGAGGAAGCCAACGAAGCCAACTTGAATGAAGCCTGTCTACTCCTTTTGACAATCTTGAACTTAAAGCAGCAGAGGAAAATGCAAGACCATGCTTGATAATAAATAATAAATAATAAAGTTTACTCACACTAGGAGATATTTCATACTCAAAATTCGAGAAAGTAAACCACAGCAAATAGCCACAAAGTAGAATGAAACATATAGAGCAGGATTATCCGTTGGCTGTCAATTTGACTTTTGTTTATGGAACCAATATCGTATAGGAATTACCCAAATCCACAGAGTCCATTATTATTATAAGTAATGGTGTTAAGCATTGCATACTGTACATTGTAGATTGTACAACTGGCTCTTGGCCAACCAGTTACCTACAAGAACACTCATTAGAAGACAGGATTAATTCACTTCCTTGCAAAATAGCTCAGGCAAGCGAGTTTTCAGACAGCAGGATAAAAAAATAAATGGATCACATTAAACAAAATGTTCCTGTTTGTCCAAAACAAGCATCTTTTTGGATTCCTCTGGATTTCTACAGCTGAGAAATGAAGGAAAATGTGGTTTGGGGTTCAGCCTGTTTTGGGAGGGAGCCTACAAACTGTCGTGAAAACACTACATCACTCCCGTCTCTTCTTTCTTCCTTTCTTTCTCTCTTTAAGCTATAAGCTAGATTTCTTGTTTGTGAAAGAAAATGAAAGATGAAGACAAGGAGCTGTCTTAAAACCTCCAATCCCACAGAAGGCAAAGGAAATAAAATCCATTACTGTTCTTTCCACTTTTCTCAAAACCTGTGGAGTCTGGCTCGTGACTTTTGAGTGTTTGGGGTGGGTGGATCACTCTCCTTGTGATACTGTTCTTGCAGCCATGTGCTGGATGTCTCCAAAGAATAGATTTAAACCAGCAAGGTGGCAGAAGTGGCTTAAGCCCACCTCACCATGGGCTGAGAGCCTGCACAATGTCTGTTCTGGCTTAACTGATGGGCAGGAACTCATTAAGTGGTGGTAAATTGCACAGGGGACCTCAGTTTCGTTGCTTTTGTGCTTCCAAAATCCCTTTGCCTCTAATGATCCCTCTGCATGTGGGAATCATGTTTTCCTACGTGCCTTTGCAAAGTGCCTAGCTCTCTGCTGGTGACTCGGTCTGTAATACATGGTGACCTTTAGACCAGCAGAATCATCAGTGCAGCCACAGTGTTATTTGCATTAATGTTAAATAGTGTGTACAAAAGCAAAAGGAAACCTGCATGTAATATCTATCTTTTTTTTTTCAAAAGGTTAAATTAGTATACGTGGTATGGAATCTCCACAGCTTTCACTTTATCTGCTACAGAGCTTGAACTTTAGTCTTTTGGTCCAAAGGGAGAAAAATCAATAGTATCATACTGATACACAGGAAACTTTATTAAAGTAGCCATGGGCATCTCCTCAACCTTCCCCCTATCAAGCTGGCTTGCTAATTGGTTTGCAACAGTGTGGCTGCCATGAAAATTACCCAGGTCTGTCTTGTGAAAACCTGGCTCTATCAGCATCAAGAACACAAACAGCCAGGGAAACGGTCAAAGGTCGCTTCCTAGTTGTTGGGAACGAAAAATGAAGCTTGTTAACATTCTGCTGCTGCTTCTTCTAGGGAAAAAAAAAAAAAAAACAAAACCAAAAACCAAAACACATCAGTGCTGCAGGGAGCTGTCCTCTGGAGGATTGAACAAAGATGATCAAGCTTCTCTCTGCTCACTTCCACTCACCCCACCAGGCTTTCATTGACAGGGAAGCCCCCACCCCCCCAAAAAAGAAAACATGCCAGAAGTGTCATTTCATACCTGCCTGAATCTTTGGAGTGCTTCCCTTATTTGTCCATCACAAGACAATTTCTCTCCCTTTTACACCGCTTCTCTCCTCTTTGCTGCACCCTGGTTTATTGCCATGCTAAGCCAAAGCCAAATACAGAATGGCCTGAAAAAACATCAGTGTATCTGGGCAAGAATGAATTAAAGTATTGTAAAGCTTTTGCAAGAAATGCCAGTTGCAGATAGAAGAGAGGGAAGCCACAGTCTCTAAATCCCCCCTGCCACTGAGCTCCAAAAAAACATCTTTGGCTGCATGAGTTTACAGTTATGTCTCTGAGGCAAAAATGTGACTTGAAGGATGATCCTGCCTGAGTGAACCTATGCCAGCAAGGAGCTGTAGCAGATTCTAATGCCTCTGTGTCAGGAGCAGCCACTGCTGAGTAGGTTCAATCCATATCAGGTGTCTTAGCTGCATGAAATTAGCACTGAGTTGTTCCCTGGCTTTCACCAGGGTTTTTCACAGGGTTCCATGGTGGAAAAAAAGCCCTTGACATTTTGGTTGATTCATCTGAAAGGCCAGATGGACAGTAGAAGGTGTTCAAACCTACTTTTTTCCCTTCCAGTTCTTCAACTCAGGATGTGACCCAAAACATAAATAAATCAGTTTTCCCCAGTTATGATGACAAGCTGCCAGGCACTGCTTAGGGCTGTCCTTGTCTCTAAGAAATTGCGACCTAAGTATGTTACATGTGCAGTCTTCCATAACGGAAACTTTGTTAGGACCAACCATAACTCAAACATAAATTGCTGTCTATGGTCTAAGTACCTGTTTAATCTTCTGACCATCGTACCCTAATGATGGGGTGTCAAAAGCTTGGAGACCTTCCCTCTTTCAGTGAGTGTGTAGGCACCATGGACTGCTAGGATGTGTCTCCCATCACAGTGGACTTGGACTCTGGAACAACATAGCAGCTCTCTGTAAACCACATATTTTCGGTAAACACAGAGGTTCTCAAGGTTAAACTGCCTTTAGCTCTGCTGTGTGGCCTTCCTGTACCGAAAGATCTTGTTCACGGTCTTAAATTGAGCTAGCAGCTTGTGTTGGTATAAGACTCTGAAGACTAACTCAAAAATTTCTGCCTGTGTTGTTGTCACTCCTAAAAAAATAAGGTAGGCAATTTGTCACAGAAAGCATATGGAGGAATCATGGGAGGAGTAATGCTAAATTGTGCCTTTTTTGTTTATAGTTTATTAGGAAGATATTTTTAATTTCTCCAGCCAGCTCTTTGGGGATAGTTTCAGTGTTTCCAGAATACAATGGAAGGAAGCTAATTTAGGGATCAGCCAGGCAAACTCTTCTATCTTGGACACTCCAAAATATTAAACCCCTAAGGGGTCAGTGGATTAGGGAAACAAACAAACAAACAACTAAGAATGTGTTAAATCTGGCTTAATGAACTAGGTTTGAAAGAAATGCAGGATTTCAACATGAAGTTTGATGTATAGATTTTTTCCTTAATATGGTTGTGTCAAACTACAAGTGTCTCATCTGCTTGTCCTATTCGCTTTTCCATTAGCCAGCTCACACCAATAGATCATCTCAAATTTTCAGAAAGAAGAAGAAAAATGAATTTTCTGTCATCATTAAAAAAAAAATCTGTTTCAAAGGGAAAAAGCAGTTTGTTGTTTTGGTTTTTTTTTTCAGGTGGAATAGAGGGCACTGGACAGGAAAACAAATTGATTCAGAAAGCCATTGAACTTCACGAATAGCTCAAATCTCTTCAAACTGGTAATAATCTGCAATCCTGCCCAGAGAAGCTGTGGATGCCCCATCCCTGGAGGGGTTCAAGGCCAGGCTGGATGAGGCTTTGAGCAACCTGGGCTAGTGGGAGGTGTCCCTGCCCATGGCAGGGGAGTTGGAACAAGATCTTTAAGGTGCCTTCCAACCCAAACTATTCTGTGGTTCTATGATTGTATGAACAATTTTTTATTATGCTACCAGAATCTCCTAAAATGTCTCTTCCTCCACCTTGCACACAGATGCACACACTTTAAATGCAATATTAAAGATATCCTTGACTAGGAAGGATCCTGTCAAAGTATGCTAATCAAATCCAGCTTTGATTTCATGCTTACTTTTCTGCTCATCCCAATTGTAAAGCTAAGCTGTAATTAATACATAAGAGCCTGGTGATTATACAGCATTAGGCTGAACATATAGAGTGAACATACAGCATTAGATTGCATTTCAACAGATCAGACGCTGTAAAGAAATAAGATCAACTCACAAGGTCTGGTATTAGCAGGCTGCTAACTTATCGTAGTGACAATCTTGAGCTCTAGCATTGATCTCCTGCTCCTGGTGACATCCTTTGCATCTACGCGTGTGTGTTTGCTTTTATGTGTGTGTGCCCTGGTACGCTTTCCCTTCTATTTTTTTGGAAATTGTATTGTAAGCTGGATCACTCAGGGAATTTCTTTGGAAATGGGTCTGACAGGTGATGTGCCAGAGATGATGTGCCTCCAGCAAGCAGACCTGAGATCTGCTCAGGGATAGCCCACAAGAAGGGCAGAACATATAAAGGAATAAACATTGCAGCGTTAGCCGGCCAGAGGGTACATAAACACTAGAGGAGTCCTTCAGACAGCTTGTCAAATACCTGCTAAGGTCCTCTCTGTGTACCACTGCCAGCAGAAAAAAAAAAATAATTCCATAGTCTGAAATACTTAGTACTAGAAGAAAGGACATACCACTCGAAGAAAAGTCCTGGGATTCATCATTCAGCTTATAGCAGAGGAAATCACACTAACTGTGATAAATAGTGAAAAGCTAAGATGAGGAAAAAAGTAGCCTCCTATGATCCTGAACCTGCTTGTGGTTTCTCTGGAATAAATCCGGAGTTACTGTAGAAAAAAGAAAGAAACAACAGAGGTCCAGACCTTCAAAGTCAACTTGGCACCATAAAAGTTTAAGCAGTTCATCCTTTGAATGGCATTATGTCTCCAAACAATTTTTATTTAAAAAAGGATTTTATTTAAAAATGACAAGGAAAAGGAGGTTCAGTTATAAAGAGAGCTTTATTCTGCATGCAGGAACTGATCGCATTTCCCCGCAGAACTGCCCAACAGCAATCCTCCAGCGTCGAGCGCGGCCGCGCCATGGCTGTGGCGTGCCATTTCCCCGCGCTGTAACGAGATCGTATGTGAAAGCCTAAATTATGCAGATGAAAAGTCTCCGCTAATACTGTTGAAATATTCCTGGAGTGTACACTTGACAACCTCAAAGTACATTTCACACCACTAATGACTTCATCACTAACACAATTGTCATGAGTCAAGCAGTTTCCATAGCAACGCCCTGGTACAGCTGTTTACCCATCTAACGTACTGCACCTACTTAGTTCCATATACAGACAGATCACTAGATTCCTAGGTACTGAAATTGAAATAATTCAATTTGCAGCGTCTCTCTTTATGAAGTGATTCTGCCAGCTATAGGTATTAGCATATCAATGTGACTTTGACAGGGGCTGCAGCTGCAAAAAAAAAAAAAAAAAAATAAAAAATAAAAAATAAAAAAAAAAAAAAAAAAAAAAAAAAAAAAAAAAAAAAAAAAAAAAAAAAAAAAAGACATATTTTGCAGGCACTTCATGTCAATTAGAGCCCTAACTGTTTCATGGAATAATCATTCCTGCCAGATTAAGGTCAGGCTGCAAGGTAATTTAATTGGTGCCATTATATCTAGGGGGAAAAAATGCTCTAATAAAGTGCACACACTGTAAGCTGCCAGTGAGGATGTGCTATGCGACATGAAAGGGATTGCCTTCCTAAAGTGTATGGGCAAACCATTTAGAGAGAAAGAAATAAGATGGAAACGGCTTCAAATGCTTTGTTTCCGACAAAATTCCAGCGTGTTTGACCAAGGGGGGAATTCGATTTCACTTGAAGTGGTGCTATTCACAGGGGAGGAAGCACTGAAGAAAAATAAATAAGGGGGGAAAAAAAATCCCTTCACTCCATGTATGTCTTCTTATCTCCTGTGGAATGATAAACACTTTAATTAAAAATCTGCAAAAATCAAAACAAAGTCTCTTTTTCCCAGGGCTCTGATGGCTGGGATGTAGCGAGCCAGGTGGGAACCCCTCTGGCCCTGCCGTGAGGAGCAGGACCCCCATGATTTACTCTTTCCTCCTCTGGAAAGTTTTGGCCAACAGCTTGTTTCATGATCAGCATGAGTTTAGTTTCCTATGGAGTCAGGTAGGTTATGCCCTAAATTTCCCCTACCTATCCATAATTAATCGTTTCATGCTTTTCCAGAGACCCCCTTTCCCCTACAAGAGCCAGGTCCCAGGGTGCCCAGCTAATGAGAGACGGCCATGCATCAACATGGGTGTGGGCACGTCAACCTGCTACTGGGGCAACCACATAGCCATTGGGGTCTGCTTTCTTCCACCTCAAAAAGGGCAATAATTCAGATCTTTTTTTGTTTCTCCAGGTCTTGATTTTCACCAATTTGTTTTTTTAGAAATTTGATTTTTCCTCGAAGCACATCTGTTTTTTCTCTTTTGTCTAAAGCCAGCCAAAGTTTTCAGGAGACTGACAGTGAAGAGTTCTCCAATATGATAAATTTATAACATGACAATGATGAGAAAAAAGACTCTTAGTTTAGTGTCTACATCCCATGATGAGGTATCTAACAACAGCAACCTTACAACAACCATCACCATTTTGAACTCAACCTTTTAGCAAAACAGAGCACTGGGGAAAGTATCAGCCTTGCAAACTGATTACTCCTCAGAGTTGTCCATACTCAGCCCTGTGGTCACAACCACACTCTAAATACCAATATAGCAAAGATTAAGTTAACTGAAGAATAGATGATGTTTATCAAAGGCTCAAGGCCAGATTTTCAACTGATGTAAACTGTCTCATTGTCACAGACTTCATCGAGGCTGCAAATATTTAAATAAAACTGAGGATATTGTTAAATATTGTGACATGTTCAAGAAAAACAAAGAAAAATCTTGTTATATTCTATATAATCCAAAATGTTTACAATGTGTTTGGAAAGACTCTGCAAATTGTAGCTTTTGTGTAGCACTGTTGGTTTTTTTTTCTTCAATAGAAATAAGGATATTCCTTATCTGCAATTTCAGACTGGTAAAGCCTGCATCCCAAGAGTACTTGTTCTTATGACTTTACCATGAAATAAAATATTGTGTGCTTAGAATCATGCTTATTATGTTATGTTGTGAAAATTGATCATAATCAATTTAAGATCAAAAAACAGAAATGAGAATGAAAGTTGTCTTATTTTATGAATAAAAAAAAAGAAGATGTATAACAGGAAATTCTGCCAAAGTAGTACAATTTTGCAAAATCGAAGCAATGGAGAAAGATCAGATTCTGAGCCCTTTGAATTTCCCTATGAATATTTCAAAATACTCTGTTCATTATTACTATTTCCTTTTACAATCCACTCAGGCTTACAGTGGAACTATTTAAAAAAGATATAGGAAAGATTTTTTGCTGTTATGAATATTGCATAAACTAACTGAATTAAGGTCAAGCAAAGGTATATTATAAATGGAAATTAAAGTTTTTTGTCATTATTTTCCTTTAAATATGTCTGCTAGGACATTTTCATTCAGCATCCCATCAGAATGCACTTCATCAGCCACAAACTATCCATTAAAAACTCCACTAATCCCATTACAAATGTAGTCTAGCTTCCATCATAAGGTTCAGCTTTGGTCATGAAAGCAGGAGCAGGGACCAACATCCCCAGGTTCTTTTCCACCAGATACCTTTCCAGCCACTCTTCCCAAGCCTGTAGTATTGTGTGGGGTTGTTGTGACCCTAGCGCAGGACCCGGCACTGAGCCCTGTACAACTGGCCTCAGCCCATCAATCCAGCCTGTCCAGATCCCTCTGTAGAGTCTTCCTACCTTCAAGCAGATGAACACTCCTGACCATTTTGATTTCAGCTGCAAACTTGCTGAGAGTACACTCAATCCCCTCATCCAGGTCATTGATAAAGACATTAAACAGAGCTGGCCACAACACTGAGCCCTGGGGAACTCCACTTGTGACCGGCCACCGACTGGGTTTAACTCTGTTTGCCACCACTCTTTGGCCCTGGCCATCCAAACAGTTTTCTACCCAGTGAAGGCTACACCTGTCCAAACCACAAGCAGACATCTCAAATCCATAAGAACAGGCAATTTAACTAAGACCCTGGTGATACAATCAAAGTTTAGATAGATAAGTCTTCACAAACTTCACAGAATTCCTGGTGAAACAAAAATACTGTTTTTCCTCTGTCCAGAGCCACATACAGAACAGAATATAAATAAGTACAGAAGTAGAAGGATGGTGAGTCTCACATATTTTCTACCTGCCTGTCAACATGGCCACTATGGACCGTGAGGTTTAATACAGTTCTGCACATGAAGGCTAGATACCAAACCCCCATTAGATAACCAGTTACACTATCAATAATTTGATAAGGTGATTTCCAGCAGGAATGTAAGTTTTGCATTCTGAAAAATGAGTTGAAACTCTGTACGGTCATCATTGCCTCTGTGTTCTCATCAATCCTTCTGTTGCAACTGAGCAGGGAAGCAAAGACCAAGCCTATCCAGCAAACATCTTTGCTCTGAACTCACAGGACTGATCTGTTGCTTTTCCCTCACGTGGAAGAAAGGTTTCACTGTCAAAGCATCAGGTGACTCTTCAGCACTGGTGAAGCAGTGAAGTGAGCTGTCTGCTGTGGCCTGGGTGTCGTTGTTCCTCCTCCTTTCACAGACAGTTGGTCCACGTCTATAACACCACTGTTTTCATGAGTGTCTTTGCAACTATCACTATACCATGTTGAGAAGACCACTCTAGGCATGACCTGTGAGATCTTCATGAGGACATCCACACTATCACGCTGTGCTGTGACTTTGGCTCCTATTTGCAATATTACACTTGTTATGATACCTGCAGCTTCCAGCTATGCCCACCCATCTGCCTGGGGCTGGAGAAGATGAACAGAGATTTGATGAATTGTTAAACTTGTGCACGTGTGCACCAGTAAGGCCACTCACATCATACAGGAGCCCCCGAGGCTGGAGAACTGTTCATCTGAGGATGTGAGAGGTGATGGTGGGCAAATAAATTTATTTTTGGCTTGCTTTACAAAGTACTACAGTTCATTTTCTCTCTTTTTTATCTTTTTCTCCAATAGTCCCCTCCTCTTCAGTTCCTTGTGATAAGAATGGGCTTGTTCCCTGAGTCCATAGATCACAGGAGGAATAGCTCTTTTTTTGTTTTGTTGTTTGGGTTTTTTCATTTTTTATTTTTGAAAGAGAAGGAAAAGTAGAGATGGAAAGTTTGCACACTTGTGAAAACATTTTCTTTCAAAGCTTTCAGACAACTAATAAACTAAACAGATGACGAAAGCCGATGAAAACTGCTAAAATATTGTCGCAAACAGACATTTTCAAAATACATTTCCATCTGGCTGAAAGTCATTCTTTTTTCTAATCTCATTTTGAATTAAATCCCTTTTAACACAGCTCTCAGCAGATAGGGAGATACCCCTCTGATGCTTTATCAGGTGAAGAAAACCAGATGAGTTTGGCCAGGGACACCCACTTTGCCATGAGAAGGCAACATTTTTCTAGCTATACTGTGTTTACAGCCCACAGCATCCTTATCTAGCCAGCAAAAAAACCCCATGATCAGAAAAAACTTCAAGTTTTGAATGCTTGCACGCAGCTGCAACAATGTATAGAGGAGAGAAAACAGCTCAGAGCATGTGCAAAAAAGAATATATTAAGTTATATTCAGGGGAATAAACCTGACAAAGGATTTTATGCCTGATTTTTTTTTTTTTAACAAAAGGAAGACAACTTGCAAATGTATATCTCTAGAAAGAGGAGGAGGTAATGAACAAGGACAGTGCATTTCCCACTAGGTGATGAGGAAGCCGAGGGATAGCTGCAGGATGCCATGATGTACTCTGCTGTCACAACGATTTTACACATAGGTTGGACAACCTGTTCAATAAATCAACATGCATCTATCTTTTGGTTTTTTTTTTTTTCCCCAGGTATCTATTTGGAAACTCACAGCCACACTATAATGCATACACAGTGTTTGTTAACTTGGCATACCCTTTCCATCATTTCCAATCCTATGCTACCTCTTGGGGGTGAATCATCATTATTTAAGAAAGCACACATGGTACCATGTGATGATCCTTATCCTTGCTGGGGAAAGAAAAAAAAAAGAAACTGAAAACCCACAGAAGAGTATTAACACAAAGGTGCATGCCTCTCCTAGCAATCGTAGACAGGTTAGACTCGCTGCTGGGTATGTTTTCCTGACTTCTCAAAAACACTTATTGATTTCAGTGGGAAATGTGCTTGCCTGACTGATACAGACTCTAGTCTCTGGGGTAATTAATGGGAAAATGTATTTTTCTTTTTCTTTGATAAGACCCTGCTTGGAAGGAAAAAATTCCAGCTTACTTCAATAATCAGAGAGGAGCCTTGCGCTAAGTTCTTACTCATCCTTGTCTTACCTACGCACTGCACTGCTCCAGCTCAGGACACAAAGAGAATTTTTGAGTTCGAAACAATGATGTAAAGCTGGAGAAGGTCCACTTGATGGTCACAAAAATAAAGAGTGAGGCTGTTGCATAGGAAGTTATTAGTTAAGCTGAACAAGTCTAAAAAGTGGCTAAAGTGGAGTAAAATAGTGCCTCAGAGTGCAGTCTTGCCTGAGGTGGAAGCATCACTGGAAGATGACAGCTTTTGCACTGCAGATGTGAAATAGCCTCAGATGTCATAAAATTATCTCTCCCAGGTTTGGAAAGAAAAAGAAGAAGAAAACTCCACCAAGTCCTTCTGCTTTTAAAATTCAAACTTCCTCAAGAACTTTCAGAAGATTTGATCTCTCCATAGACATCCCAGGAACTTTTCACAAGCAACAACTTGTTTCTGTCTTGCTGTTGGACGTTTTGTTTTACAGGTGGACCAACCAAGCTTCTAACAGCAAAACCAGTATAAAATACCAACAGAAAAATTGGAAATGGCTAATACACATCATTTTTTAAAAAATTGTCTTGATTTTCACCAGAATGCACTATTTTATACTGAAAACAGGGATAGAGTAGAAAAGTATTTTGATTCTATGATTTACTAAGCCACCATGGGAGTACGTAGGTCTTCAGATTTACATGGAATTAAGTTTTATTTGGGTAGCTCATTCTAATTTTGTCCGTTGTTTACAGTTAAAGATTCTTTCACACAGTCTCTTTTTCCTAATAGTTATATCAAAACATCACCATGTCTTAACACAAGGCACAGACTGTGACAGGAGTTTCATCTGTCGAGAATGTCATCCTCTGAGTCCACAACTCACCATGTATGGAACAGGGCAAAGGGGAAAAAGTATCTGCCAAGTATTCACAACATACTTTCAGATAGTAGCAGTAACATTTAGGTTTGAAAGAATATTGGAACAGAGTGTTGCAGTGAGTCCAAATCCTTCTACATTGCAATGTCTCTCATTTAAAATCCAAAAGAAAAAAAAAATAACATGCCATGTTTCAGTATATCACTTTCTATCGACACAACGCACTGACTTATGGAGCAAGAAAATAAGTTAACGTGTCAGGCACAGGGAGAGTGAAGTGATGAGCTGGGATCCAAGTTAAAAGGAATGTATACAAATTCGTCGGGCATACATAATGCGATGACCAAATTGGATGCATAGTGTGTGTGCTCATGGATACACTTAGAAAAATGACTTGGAATTAAACACAGACAGTGCCCAGAAATGAGAGATAAAGTAAATACGGAGGAGTGCTCCAAAGTTGGAGGGGATGGTGTGGTGGAATAGAAACATTTGTAGAAGTCTGACAGGCGGAAAGAGGGGGTTTACCCTAGCTGCTGGGAGAGAAATAGTAATTTAACATCACTGGTGCTCTAGAGGGAGTTTCAGAGGTTCAGTCAAGAACTACTCAATTTCGTCTTTAAGGAGAAATCTGAATTATCTGAGCATGACTTTAGAGTATAATTATGAAAGATGAAATTCAAACCTTTTTATAAAAGGTCCACCAATTCCGAGTGTTTTTTTTCTTTCTTTCTTCCTTTCTTTTTTTTAAGTGATGAGAATGATTTAGTTTGATTTGATTTGATTTTCTAGCTTCTGTGGATGAAGAGGCAGACAATGATGATCTATTGTATAGACAGTCTGTTGTCTGATTTTTTTTTTTCCCCTGACAGTGGATACAACCACACATTTCTTAGAAAGATACCTAGCCTTGCCTTAAACATTCCAAATAACAGCAAATCTGTCATGTTGGCTGAGATCCAATATAATGCACCTTCCACTATATTGGATCTCAGCAGAAAATTAGATGTAATTTCAAGTTTAAATTTCTCGTAGAATTTGTATTTTCTTATGCTCGTGCTTGGAAAATTAAAATGCCCATTTCTGCCCAGTCCCCAGTTATGCGAATTTTCCATGTATTAGCAGCCATACACCAATGCTTAAATCATATGGAGCCTTTTTTTTTTTCTAAATATAAATTGATAATACTTGTCTTCTATTGCAGAAGTCCATTTTCCAGTCCATTTTATTTCAGCAACTACAAGAAATTTAGTAGTCTTTCTACCACTGCTGAGTAATGAGCAGAGGTGAATTACTGGCTTTTAATCAGTACATTCATTAGGG
>VZTO01019876.1:91433-114731 GCA_013400615.1 Syrrhaptes paradoxus | reverse complement strand
TTTTTTTAGGGAAAAATCCCTTAATCTTTTCATGCCAGGGAGGACGTTCCCTCAAGGACAAAATGAGAGAGATTTAGTAAAAAACTCATAAGAATAAGTCTTGAATGTGACTGACCAAGACCTATTTTAAGGACCTGTGCATACACACAGCCACTGTTCCATCCAAAGAGTATATTTGGTCCAGAATGCCTTATGATAAACTGTTATTGTCTATAATGTTCTTGTTAATTTCAAATATATCACGACAATGTAAAATCAGGTTATGAGCAAGCTTTGGTTTCTTCTTTCACATGTTTGCCTTTGCTTCCCGTGTTGGCTTTCTACTGTACCACGTAGTAACTGGCACATTCAAACACAGTTCTTCAGATTCCAGGAAGCTTCCTTCTAAGTTAACTTTATCTCCCACCTGTCTTCTAATTTTGTTTTCCCATGTTTCCATAGGGAGGCCCCATGACAAAAAGACCCCAAGCTTCTCATTCTTCTTGCCTTTGAGCTGCTTCAGCATCCTCATGGAGCTGATTGATAAACCAGCAGGCCAGCTGCTGAATTTCATAGATGGATAGGATAAGGAAATTGGAAATGCTCACATTTTTAGCTTTGGTGTCACTTGTCCATAGTCCAGGAGAAAATATAGATCTAAAAATGTTAATTCTCTGTGGCACAGTTACAGTTGGGCTTCTTCGATCTCTGTACTGGTAGGAATGATACAAGCCATGGGAAATGCAAAGGAAAGCAGAAATCATATTTTTCTGGCCCTAGGGTTCTGTGAACCAATGCGGTGTTACTAAATTCTGTCCTTAATATTCCACTGATGTAGTGAAGGAGTGGAGATAAGTTTTTTAGAAGATAACATAAACTAACACCCTAGAAAATTACCACAGGCCTCTACACTGATTCTCACGGCAATAGTGAATGTTTCCAGGAGTCCACAGTATTGTTGAAGCTCCTCAGTATCTTCTAGTTTTCTCATGGCAATCAGATTCCTAGCTTTGACAGCTGTTATTTGGTAGCAAAGACTGTTGTGATAAATGCCTAATTTAAAATTAAGTATTTACCATCTGTTGTCTTCTCTTAATTGAAAGTGTAGAAACTCCCATTAATCACATCTGAGTTATAAGAGAAATATATTAATAGGTATCAATGAATTACATGCATATACCTTATTTAAACGTGTAAACACAGCATATTCACCTGTTTCAAGCATAAATAAAAATCAAATTTTGCTTCCTACATTGAACACATTCCGATAAATTCTCTGCCATAATTTTTCCTCTTTGCAAGGGAAATCTCACTGGAAATAGGCAATTTACTGTTTTCTGATGTATATAGCAGGCAGCATTTCTATTCCCAACCACTTGTACCTGTCCACAAGCTATCACATACCACTGGAATAGTTTTTTGTTCTCTGCTGTGCAGCTGGGGTGAGTACAAAGTCTTGAGTGTGAAAATTTGAAGTTCTTAGGAGGATGAAGAGGATATGGCCCAGCGGAGGTCAGTGGAATCGTGCCCAGAAACTACTTACACTGTTTTGGACATGGCTGTCTGTGTTTTAGTTGGAGCTCATTCACTTGTGACTCTTGAGAGTTTCTTCATAAGATTAGAGAAATGTGCAGTTACCCATGAAAGACTCTCAAACCAAGTATCTCTCTCCTTTTCAAATAGATCTCTTGGTCACCCTTCAAGTTTAGCCAACCTGAGTAGAGCCTTGAAATTTTTCTGTAGAGTCTACACGGTTGCTTGCTTTGAGTCTTATTAGTAAAATTCAAGAAGGTTGTTTCCGTTTGCTGAGTGGTGTGGAGTGCAAATTTAGAGTTTTAAGTCCGAGTTTTTAATAGCGGAGTATTGGAAACAGGCTGGCCTGAGGCCACAGTGGTCAGTTTTCTTATCTTTTTTTTAACCATGAGGACCTCAGGATTTAAGCAGAGCTGTATTGATTCTTGACCTGTATGCTGTGTTATGGCCTGGGTTTAACTGAAATACGGGATGCTTCCCAGGTGGGAAGCCATATTCTTAAAATTTAACTGTTGCCCTGTTTTAAAGACCCCAGAAACCAATAAATCTTTTTCTGCAAGACAATTCTCAGTTATGCTACTAGCAGAATGGCTGACTGATAGATCTCAAAGATTAGGACCTTGTTTGAAAGAAAATTCCTTTCTTACACTCTAGAGCAAATGTCGTTAAAAAATATTGTAAACGGGCCTCAAGAAAGCAAACTGGAAATTGCAGAATATTAAACAAAAAGCAAAGTAAATAGAGGAGAAAACAAACTTAGCTTAGAAGGTTCAAAAAAGTTCAGAATGTGGTTGTTTCATAGGCCTGTGGTGGTGTTACAAGACTCCAAGTCAGGAAGCCCTATCTTTTGCGCTGCCTGACTTGTCTTTATTTTCTGGTTTTGTATTGTTCTGGAATAAAATAGATGCCTTTGCTTTGTTTTGAAATGCCATTAGGGGATGTATATCTGTCTCCTGCAGCCTTGCTGGGGAGCTACCTGCCATATGTGCTGTGCCAGAAAAAAATCTTTATTGATCTGCAGAAGAAATAAAAAGGCCTGTTACAATCTGCAGCCACAGTGGTTTGGAAGAAACATAGGATTAATTCCTTGCTTGCCTAGAGTAACTGGGATACAGCAGTAATAGCCTTCTCTCCATTAGTACGCTCCCTTCAACAGGAATTGGAATGAGACATGGCTTGGTGATGCTGTAAGCATACTGTTATATTTGGATTTTTTTTCTGGTTTTGTGGCAGGAACAGATGAAAACTGGCTTCATACCTGGTTTATGTTCCTGAGAAAACATTTTGGGCTTCCACTGTGCAAAAAAGTATTGTAAACTTGCTTTGGATCACACCATTTGTTACAAAATGGTGACTTGTTTTTAGTGAAAAGCATTACGTGTTTTGATTCTATTGACAAATTACACTGGTTATGCTGGATAAATGCATGGTTCTCAGGATTGCTGTAATCTTTATCTTCTGTAGATAGATTCTATGGGACAATTATCTCTTTTAACTAGAAGCTATTTTCTTTTGTCTTTCTGTGTCTCCCCCACCAGTACCCTCTGGGAAATATTAGCAACCATTATTAAAGGATATGTATATTTTCTAGCATTGTTCTCATTTGTCTTTATCTGGAGCCCATACTATGGGCCGTTTCCAGAAGTATTAATCATACGTGAGGTTGACAGCTTTCATTTTCTCTGCTTTTGCAATTCTGTTTTCTGCAGACCAAAGGTAATTTGTCTTTTGTCCTGCAGAGACTTTCCTCGTTAACTCTTTAATTAATTATATTTATCTGTTTTGAAGAACTTTCAGTTCTGATAGAAAAAAACCTAAATGGGCTAACATGAAAATGACTGTGCTTTTTCTTTGTTTTAACTACATATGCAGCGGATATTTGAATAGGAGGAAAAGGTGACATACTGGAGTCTGCTTGTGTGGTTGGGTGCTTGGAGTCTGGCTAATTGCTACGTTTCCACATTACCCAGTTCCTGCTTATTCTTTAAACTTCCTATTTCCATCCTATCAGAAGTAAGTTTTCTGTCTAGGCTGTTAGAAACCCAGAGGGTGCTTTCACTGGAGCAGTGCTGAAGACTCCATGTAATGATAGCACTGCTTTTGGTTTTTCTGCTTGGCAGTCTGACAGTGTGCCATTGGGAATGTTCCAATGCTCTGAAAGTTCATAATTATTGAAGTGCCGTGTCACGCATTGTTTTTTACTGCAAAGATTGATTGAACCAAAGATGAGACAACATTTGACAGAATGGCAGAGGGAGGGGGCATGAAATCAGCTCCAGTTCTAATATATATATTTTTTAAGGATATAGCAAATGGGAAAGGGATGTACATGTGACAAGAAGGAAAGATCGTTCGTTCAAAACCATATAATGGGGATTAAGCAAAGTTGCTTAGAATCTAAACTGCTAGAGCCAGGAATAGTTTAACAGGTCTAAAATTCTTAAGCAAGAATAATTTTCTTCACTGATAACTTTCCTGAGTAAGTATGCTCCTTATATGTAAGCATGTAAGGAAGCTGTATGCTGTAAAGTTCAGACTTGAAAGTTTTCCTTCCATGGCACTCTGTCTCTGCTAGAGGCACAGAAAAGCTGTTGGTGCTTTCATTGCTTTGTTTGTGACCAAAAAAATTGCTTATTAATATCAAGGGTTTTTCCACTACAGAAGCAGACTTTTTTTTTTTTTCTCCTTCTCCCTGAATGCAAGGTCAGTTAATATCTTTCCTCTCTGGTAAACAGATGGCCCAGTGAATATAAGCTTTTCTTACTTTCTGAGCAGCTGCTGAAGTGGCAATAATGTAATAAGTACCATAAAAAAAAAAGAAAAAAGGAGAGGGCAAGAAAAAAAAGCTGACCATTGAGAAGACGTTATATTAAGTGGGGACAAAAAAGCAACAACTACCAGATAGCATTTTTTCACAGCAAAAAAGAATGCTGTCTGCCAGTGTTATGACAGACTAGTGAAAATAATTCCAAACTCAAAGTTCTCACTCTTAAGACTTCTTTTTTTTTTTTGTGAGGTTTACAATTCTGTGCTATGCAACCAGTATCTTGTAGAATACTATCTGCTTGGAAAAAAAAAATGTTGCTCATTAATAAGTTGGGTTTTCATGATGGAAAACATGAAGTTGTACAAGATGCATTTCTCTCTTAGATGAATAGATGCTGAATGGTTTTATAGCTCATAAAAAAAATGTGTGTTTTGCTTTATTTCCCTAGTAAATGTCTTTTTAGGGCAAGTTTACAAGCACTTCCAAGGCTTCAGTAAAATAAAGCAGTTTTACAATGAATGAATATTTTTCAAATAAAATATGCAGCAGGTACCCTTGCGCAATGACACTGATTTGACAAATGGTCTTGGATGTCTTGGTTTTCAGTTCTGTTGAGATGCTTATATCGCCTTAGTCCATCTGGAATTTTTTTCCCCTCACAAAATATGTGACTAGTCTGTCATAAGTAAAGCTGCCTTGTTTTAGATGGCCAGACAAATAAAGTCAGGCTGTTGTTCCCCTCTTCTGTTCCCCTTTATTGCTGCAGCCACTTTTTTCCTTTTTGATTCTACTGGAGCAAGAAGCACTTGTTGATTCTACTGTGTAAGTACCTTATGGACCACCAGAACATTATGCGGGATTTTCAGCTCTTACTAGAGCTTTCAGCATGTTCCTTGTCCAGTGTCTGGTCACTTCAAATGACCTGCTAATAACCTAATTTAGAACTGTTTAGGCCTTCCAACTTTCTACTGTTTTGTCCAGAGTTGGTAGGTTTTGGCTCTGATGACAGGTAAGGGATGATGCAAGCACATGATGTTGTATAAAAATGGCAGATTGCAGCTTTGCATATATGTAGCTTCTACTTAGTCCAGTTTCTGCAATTAAAGTCTCCTATATTCACTGTTCAAGATGCCAACAAAGAAGGCTTCCTCCAGTGGGTCTGCAATTTTCTCTCCCCTTTCAACAAAGCTCAGTGTTCCCTTTCCTGGTGTAAAGTGTTCCAGCTCTCGGTACTCCCTTAATCCTCATTTAAAGTCCTGCAGCTTTTATTCCTCAGGCCTAGTTGTCTTCAACCTAGAGTTCTACCATAGGATGTCTCAACCCATGAGGTTTCCTATGATACTAAATTCTGCCACTGGGTGCAATTTACCTGCATCTTGCAGTCTAGCTTGGCTTCTCGATTGTTCACAATCCCTTCGTCACTGGAGTGTAGTGAATTCTCCTTCATTCATTAATGGCAGGTTGTTATTCTTAATGGTGAATAATTCCTAAATTACTACCAGTGACAACTTTGATATCTTTATGTAAACAATTTGTAGATGATTTTTTTGGGTGTGGTTTTCTTTCATTTTTGTTTAAAACAGCAGCTTGTATCTGAAAGGGTTTTTTGCTTAGAATTTAAGCTTTATTTCTTTCCCTTTTTCTAAAATCTGTTGCAAAGCTTAGGGTAAAGATCATCCCAGAACTGTGTTGTCATGTGATGTAGTTTATTCTATTGTGAATTGCTGGGATTCCTGAGACAAGGTGCAATTTATCACATTCTGTCTTTGGTCTTCATCTCTATTCTGGTGTTTCAGTACTGCAAATTGTGGGTTACTGCCATGTCTCTATGTCCCAGAGCTACATACATAATTTATATCCCTTTGCATCTNAGCTCCACTCTTTTTTCAAATGTGTCTCTGTTTTTTAGAAGAGTTTTTCTAATTCTAGAAGTCAAAACATGTTCTGCAACCTACAGCCTAGGTGCTTGTCTCCCATTCCTTTGGTGTTTTTTGCTCTTGTTGATTGTCCTTGCCTCCCATTCTCTGTTGGTTACCATTGGTGGTACTATTTTCTCCTACGATACCACTTCTTAGCAAATTGTCTTGTGCTTTTGGGCAACGCTTGGTCATTTGTCAACATTCTTTCCCCCATACACCACCAATTAAAATGTGAAATGTGAATTGTGTTTTGTTTTGGTTTGTTTCGGTTTTTTTTTCAGATGGCATCTGGTTTGTATTGCTGAATACTCTTCTAGTATTTTTAGTTTAGCACACATCAAGACTAAAATGGGCTAATAAGATTTGAAAAAACTGAAATAATAAGTAGATGGAATTGTTGGGCAAAAAACTGTTTCTTGATCCAAACAACTCCATTACTTTTAGATCTGGAGGGAGGGATCACTCGCCAATTATGGTCACAGAATTGTTCCTTGACTTGGGGAGAAGATCAGTTTAATTTGTTAACAATCAAATCAGAGTAGGATAATGAGAAATAAATCTTAAAAACACCTCCCCACCTTTCCCTCTTCCCAGGCTTAATTTCACTCCTGAATTGTCTACCTCCTCCCCTCTGAGCAGCACAGGGGTAAAGGGAATGAGGGTTGTGGTCAGTTCATCACACTGTCTCTGCCACTCCTTCCTGCTTAGGAGGAGGACTCATCACACTCTTCTCCTGCTCCAGCACAGGATTCCTCCCACAGGAGAGGGTTCTCCATGAACTTCTCCAGTGTGAGTCCTTCCCACGGGCTGCAGTTCTTCACCAACTGCTCCAGCATGGGTCCCTTCCATGGAGTGCAGCCCTTCAGGCACAGACTGCTCCAGAGTGGGTTCCCCGTGGGGTCACAAGTCCTGACAAAAAACCTGCTCTAGTGTGTCTTTCCCACAGATTCACAGTGCCCTTTGGGCACATGCAGCTGCTCCAGAGTGAGGTTCTCCACCGACTGCAGGTGGATCTCTGTTCCAGTGTTACCCTCCATGGCTGCAGGAGCATAGCCTGCCGTCTTGCCATGGGCTGCAGGAGAATCTCTGCTCTGCCACACCTCCTACCCCCACCTTTCTTTCCCTGACCTTGATATCTGGGGTTTTTTTCCTTTCACATCCCAGTCATCTCCTTGCTGCAGGATCCCAGGATGTGTTTTTTCCCCTCTTAAATATCTTATCACAGAGGTGCTCGTACCATCACTGATTGGCTCAGCCTTGGCCAGCAGCGAGTCCAACTTGGAGCCAGAAAAGCTTCTAGGAGCTTCTTACAGGAGCCACCCCTGTAACACACCCCACTTCCATCATCCCACTGCTGTCCCACTACCAAAACCCTGCCACACAAACCCAGTACACCAGGAAAGGCAGCATGTGCTCTTCTAGACAGACAGCCCAACTGCTCTGCAAAATCATCTGTTGTGGAGAAGAGAGAAGCCACTAGCTGAGTTAGTTCTTGTTGTCAAAGAGGGCTGAGGTATGTCTACAGTGTAGAGTTTTGTCTAATGTCTTGCAGACTTGCCAGTGACTGAGGATTTAAATACAAGCAATTTACTGAAATAATCAGTGTCAGCTCCTGTGCCGATGTCCTGAGGTTGTGTGTGTGTGCCCGCTTTGGCTTTGCTTATTCGGTGGCAGCTGCTCTTTGCTAACATGAATGAGATTTCCATGGTTGCTGGGTTGCATGGGATTTAGACACATAAGCTTGACATTTGTGAGAAATAGTGCACCATAAGCTTGGCTCTTTTTCAGTCAACAGGTTCGTTGAACATTTTTAGACTTTCAAAACCTATTTAGAACAGCATTTTAGTACTTTGGTGTTAATACATTAAAATGGATGTAGAGCTGCAGAGAGAATTACTCCCCAAGTGGTACTTGGTACACTTTGGATTTTGCCAGCCAGTTGGAAGAGAAGAGACATTCTCATGGTAGTAAGTGATACAGGAGCAAAGTACTGTTCTTGTTCTTTCTACAGGAAATGGTCCTCAGATTTCCTATTGCAGTTTCCAGTAGTGAAGAATGATTTCTTTCCTCTCCCTGTGCCCCAAAAGTGACAAACCAGCAGTAAGCTGCTCTTTGCTTTGTGGATATCATAATACATGGAAGTCAGGAATAGTTTCCTGTCTTCTGATCAAGCTCTGTTTTGTCATTAGGGGTGATTAAGGTTTATTTCAGTTGTAGCAGGGTGGACTTTCTTCTACCTTGTACTTGCTGAAATAAATTATTGGTTGACTTTGGACTGACTGTCTTCAACGTGTACTACAGGAGCACTCTCTGTTTAACTAGACCCAAAGAAGAGAAGAAATAAACAGTGTAATTTTTCTTTCCCTCTGCAGAGTTGACCCCTGAGGAGAAAGCCATGAGGATTGCCAAAGCTATGCGTAAGCAGTCAGCAGAGGTAAAAGAGAAATGGGAGAACCTAAATGCCAGTGCCAGTATCTGGCAGAAGCAAGTGGACAAAGCATTAGAAAAACTGAAAGACTTGCAGTGTGCCATGGATGACCTCGATGCTGACCTGAAGGAGGCTGAAAATGTGAGGAATGGCTGGAAACCTGTGGAGGACTTGCTCATAGATTCATTACCAGATCACATTGAGAAAACGATGGTAAGTGTGGAAGTCCTGGGAAATATTTAGCCTGTGTGGGAGTCAGACCCCTCCATTCTACTACACCTAGTCACGTTAGATATGTGTACATTGTATACTTAAATTCTCGTGTACATAAGACATTTTAAGTGTTCTTTAAAGACTAGATCCAAGATCTCAAAGTCTAGTGCTGTGCAACATTCACTGTGTCAGCTGTGATTGCCTAAGTACATGTGATCAGCAAGGTACAGATATGTGCAGAATATAGCATCCATTAAATGAAAAACAATTTATTCTAGGATCTAAATATTTTCCTCCTAAAAATACTGTCTAATCTACAGTTAGGCCCCAGGTGTATTTGGAGCCCTGTCCAGGCACTGGAGTATGAGTGAGCTGAGTCCAATCCTGGCAGTTGACAGTAGGCTCTCCTCCTTTTTGTAGCAGTGAGCTGTTAAATCTGTTTGACCATCATGTATAGCCTTCTTCTTAGAAAAACACAGAGCTCTTTCAGTTATACAGGCATATATACATAGCTTTAATTTCTCTTCCTTAACTTTCACAGATGTCACATGTCTATGGTCTGTGTTAATTTGTATGAGTGAAAATTTATATTTCCTTTTACTTTAGTCTGACTTTTCTTCAGGATTATTTCAAAGTGAAGAACAAATACTACTGTATAATGCTCTCCCAGACATAGCAGTTCTTGCAGCCAGGGCTCCAGGCCACCCATGCAGGGCTCGGCACCCTAAGGCATGGCTGCTCATGGCGAGCAGTAGTTGTCCCTTGGTTAGCTGCGTGGGCTGGGTAGGAGCCCAGTGATGCAGAGCTCCCCAGAGAAGGAATATCTCCTGACAGCCTTATGGCTGGAAACAGCACAGCGCTTGGGGAGCGCCTGGGTATCAGGGCTTCCAGGAGAACGTTATGGTATGCACATGAAGGTAGAGAAAATTGCTTTTTCAGGCAAATTTAGCAGTTATCACCAAGCTTCTGTTTCATAAACACAACTTTTTAGGTTTTTAAGCTCAAGAATGAATATGGCAAAACATGAGAGGATTGTGTGTTCAGGTACCTGACTATCCATGTCTTCAGCATGTGATGCAGGTGTTGGAAGACTGAAGGGCCATAGGCTGCAAAGAGTTTTCTGCAAATACTCTTTCTATGTATGCACAGCCTGTGGACTTAAATAAAATTACCACAGAGCTGCATTATTTCATATGTATCAGTGTAAGCATCGTCATTCTCCAAATTTTGTTGTTACTTTCAGGTTTAATGGAACCCAAATCTTTAAAACAAAGGCAGTCAAAGCTGATTTATATCCAGACTGCTGTTGATTGGAGAAGAGCAATGCATCTCCTTCTCCCTTTCTTGCGTTTTAATATAGATACTAAAGCAAGCAGTAAGATGCTGATGGTGAATAGTTCTTTGTTCTCACGTTAAGAAGCAATTTGTCATATCTTCATGGCTTTTTCTGTAAAGGAGAGTAAAGCAACGTCTTTTAGATTTTCATTGCTGTAGAAATACTGAAACACCTGATGAAGTGTTAGGGTCCTGCTGGCTGTCCAGAAGCCAAGTGCTGCTTTCTTGCCAGTAGGTTCCTTCTGTTCCTGGGCCTGATGAGAGAGATTTTTGAAGGGAGGTAACTAATTGAATTGTCCAAAGCAAATCATTTTTCCAGTTGTTTTTGTCTTGTTTCATGATGTTTAATGAAGCCGTTTATAGGATTGAACAATTAAAGAAAGACATTGATGCATCTTTTCAACTGTAACTAAAACTTGCATCAGTTTTGTTTCAAAACTGTATTTAGTTCTATTTGATTTCATAAACCTTTTTCTTATTTTTAATTGTTGTAATAGTTTTACTTTACAGTTCTAATCAGGTAAAACATTGTACTCCTTTTCCTTAGAAGATACGTTCCTTCATGCTTTGTTAATTCAATAATAGCTTTTAAATTGAATTTTTGTCAGCTGCTTAATATTGGAAAACTGTAGTTACTGAACACATTTTATTATGAAGAGCACTTGACAGGCTGTATCCTGCTAAAGCTCCTGATAGAACATTGTGTATTTCTTTTTGGAAAGAAAAGCACTAAAGCCATATGATACCATTAAAACCCTTATTTAAATTGTTTTAAGGGTGCAATTTGTATATGGGCATTTGGGTAAATTTCATACTGTTTTTTCTCTAAAGATGGATTTTAAGGAGTTAATAGGAATATTGAAGTGAGTGAACTTTCCTTGCTGGAGAACTGGGTTGAGGCAGTTGTTCAGGATAAGCTGCCATGTCGGGTGGTGGGTCAGCACCACGCTGAGTTTATAGTGGCTTCTGTGCTGCTCAGATGTCTGTTGAACATAAATGTATGCTGCTTATTCTTTTAGGCTTTTAGAGAAGAAATTGCTCCTATCAACTTGAAAGTTAAAACAATGAATGATTTGTCTAGTCAGCTGTCTCCACTTGACCTTTATCCATCATTAAAGATGTCTCGTCAACTGGATGATCTGAATATGCGGTGGAAACTTCTACAGGTATTCTTGTGAATGTGTGGGGGGGAGGATGCTTCTCACTCTCTGCTGTACTCGTAAAAGCTGCATTATTACCGTTTGTTCCTTATTGCTGTCTTTAAGGAGTTCCTCTAGTGGTACCAAAGCAACGAAGGGAACTGTCTCTCCTTCTGTGGCTTGACCAAAAGCTTTTCATTTCAAGCTGTCTTAGCAGCTTACACACTCAAGAGACTGCACGATCTCTGGAGACCAGTGGAAACTATTGCTGCTTGGCTTTTTGCATGTCTGATAGCAGTATGTTTACTGCATAAATCATGGTTCCTGAAAACTGGTGTACATATTTCTGTTGTGTTTCCAGCTCCGTGAAAGCTATTTTATTTTCATTTTGAATGTTCAGTTTCTGCAGGGAATTTCACTTAAAGTGACTTAAGTATTACTAGAGCTATAACAAGATGTGAGCAATAGCACATTTAGCATTGTACAACAGAAGAGGGTATGCTGTGAAAGGGATTAGTATTGCTTAGCTATGATTATTGTGCTTAAATGGTCTGAGAAAGGTAAATCAATGTGTCTGGTTACAGTTTGAATTCATGCACAGTTTCACAGTGAGTGGTTTAATGAAGTTTCCTACATCAGTTAAAGTTCATTTATCAATTGTTGCACTTTCTCACTTTTTTTTTGGTAGCAAAATTGTGAGCCAGCTGTTATTTATTTCTTTACCTGTTGTCTAAGGGTGATATTAAATGTTTGAAAAAACTGGAGGAAGGGTGGAGGATCTGTAGCCCCTCTACCTGAGGGTAGTGGGACTGAAATTTCAAAAGCTGGGCATCAGCTTCTGGGCTAGTAGTTTTGAATCAGTTGTCCCTGAGAGGCAAAACTATTAATGTGTCATATCAGTTCTTTCCTTTCCTAATGTAATCTGGTAGTGGGTTTCTTTTTTTTGCCTGTTTGGGTTTTTTTGTGTCCTCTCAATTTTGTTAACTAAGCAGCCAAACTGCTGCTGGGTGTTCTAGTGGAGTTTCCATTAATAAACCAGGGGGGAGTCATGTCGGACAGTGAAGTGGTATCTTCCGAAGTGGTTTTGTGCTGGAAAGGCTGCTGTGAGATCAATACAATCAAAATGAAACCTGCTGACTATGGAAAATTTGGACAATGGAATGGTTGGGAGGAGGTCAGAAACTTCAGCAGTTGGCTATAGTCACCATGAAAGTACTTGTTATTGTTCATTATTGATCTGCAGTACTCGCACGGGAACACTGCAAGACATGAACATGACTTTCATCAAGCAAATAAAAGAAAAAAATAATCTTGAATAGCTGTAGGTCAAATAGGTGTTATGTCACACAGGCAAATTAAAGTTATTTAAAAATGGATGCAAAGAAGGGTTTTTATTGTCATGGCCCTGGTGTTGCAAAGTAAATGCAATGTCGATTTTGTGTGTGTTTATGTGCAGGTGTCTGTAGAGGAACGCCTTAAACAGTTACAGGAGGCACACCGAGACTTCGGGCCGGCATCACAGCACTTTCTTTCCAGTAAGTTCTTTAGTTAAAAGATGCATGTGAGATATGATGGCTTTCTCAAACACTGCCTGCTCTTTACTCCAGGGTTCCCTATGTCTGAAGAACAGGAAGTTCCTCTTCCATGTTAAGTGCCTCCCTGGTTTTGTAGGGGTGTTTCATCTTCCTGACTCTGCTGACGTTCTCACCGGCATTCTTCCTTTGAGGATCACTGCAGTATCTTGTTGAGTTACGGTTGCACCCCTCCTTGCTTTATTCTTTTTTGTGTTTGCTGCAAGGTCTGACCTGTGGCTGTTCCAGAATCTTTGTGTTCATAACCACACCTTCTCGTCCCCTGCTACCTTTTTCCTCAGTTTGCTTTCACTTCCATACTTGCTGGGATGACACAAAGAGCCGCTTGGAATTTTTTTTTTTTTTTTGTTAAAGGTTTCATGTCATATATTCCTGGAACTTCAGATAAAGAGGTGGGGAAAGCAAACTTGCATTACTTTCTCTTGAGACCCATCCTTGCATCTTTTTCAATTTAGTTAAAATTTTTGAGACGTAAGCCTACAATATCCCCATATACTAAGAGGGCAAGAGCAGATGTTTTTGCTCCCTCATTCTATCTTGACTTATTTGTTACTGATTGATAGATTGTGATATCAAGATCCATGCTGATTTTCTGACGTTCTAGACTACCTGCCATCATCAGAGCTCATGATACAAAGTATTAGCCTAATTAGCTTTGATTTTTAACTGAGGGCTTCAATATCAAAGATAAAATTATTGCAGGAGTTGAGAACATAAAAATGAGCTTTGTCCCAGGGATTCTCAAGTGCTGTATGTCACTGTATAGTTAAACAGCTAATATAATTTAAAACAATAAATGAATCTTGATTTCTTCTTGAGTTATGTGCCAACCATGTTCTTATTCTAAATTGACAACTAGTTTTTCAGTAAACGTCATGGTAAGCAAGATGTGGTGTATTTAAAATATGACAGTTGTTATGCAAAATGATGATTCCTGGAGCCGCTTTGTCATTTTTTTTAAAATGGCAGAACAAACAAACAACTTCAAAAGTAAGTGGTTTGTTTTATTTTTTTAAACCCCATTAGAAGTATTGCATAGTGTGGCCAAAGCCCTTCCGTTCTCAAACTTGTAGCCTTGGTCTGGACAGTACTTCTGTAATACTTTGTTAAAAATATAGGTAGAGTGGTGTCTTTGGCACTGTTGAAAAACGGCGGATTAACTGTTTGGGAGAGTAGTCAGCCTAGTCTGTGTAATCAAAACAGACTAGGAAGCAATGTGGAGAAGATGCAGTTTCCCCTGCTCTAGCTGGTTTGAGAAGTTCCTGACTTCGTTCCGGTGGCTGTTCATCTCTCCTCACTTGGACCAATGCAAGTGTTCAGGTGACTGATCTGGGAAAAAAAATATCGGTTAAAAGTCCTCATGTAAAACACAGAAGCCTGCGAGGCAAGGTTGGCTGATTTTGTTTTGCCTTGACCTGGATAATTTCCTTGATTGGACTTGAAGCATGCCACAGATAATTGCATTCACAAGACTGACTGGTGAACTGGCTTTGTGGATGGATAAAACATTTACAGAATTATGTCCAAAGAGGCTATCAGCATGTCAGCCTTGCTTAGGGCATTTTTTCCAGGCATAAGGGGAGATTTGGTTTATGTTACATACAAAAGTTAAGAAGGAAAAGTTTCCAGAAAGCGTGTTGGTAGATACTGCAAAGAGCCAACTACCACAGTCCTGCAAAACCAGATAACATGCAGCTATCCATTTCAGTTATTTGTTAAGAACAAACATCTTCCTTCCCCAAACAAACTACAGCAAAAACTTATTAAAAAACCCATCTGTTTTAAGAGCTTGAACTAGACAGAGTTACAGAACTTAATACCTACAACTTTATGTAAAGCCTGTTACACGAAAATCAGGGACAGTAACTTCAAAAGGAAAGCAACAAAAAAAATCATTAAATCTAGAAAAGTGAAGGTTTTATCCTGACAGGTTGAAATAATGTGTGTTCTAAATAAAAATTTTCAAACCTTTTTAGCAGCCATAAATAATTTCTAGCTGTGAGGAACAATAGAGTAGTAGTCTGAATAAAATAACCTCAAACTCCTAAAACTGAGATTATGCTATGTATGGCTTGTGCAAATGTTTATCTCCAAAGTTGCACTTCCAAATTAGAGGGGAGGTTTTTATCTGTGCTTATATGACAGCAGCTATTTTAAATTTAGCTCACCTACCTGTTACTCTTCCTCCAAACCCTTACAAGAAGCCATAGCCTGCCATGAGACCATTTTCAGCTGATTAGCTCCTAGCTGTCATTTAATCAGCAATTTATGCTGGCAAGACACCTATTTCTACCTGTTCATCAGAGTCATAAAATCACAGAATAGCTTAGGCTGGAAGGGACTTGAAAAGATCATCTGATCCTACCTTTCACAGGAAAGGCAGCCTGGATGAGATGATCTAGTGCCATGATTCCAGCCCCCTTAATCCAATTATTTTACCTCTAGAGGGGCTAGGAACGTTTCTCTACTTAAAAGGCACAGTGCTGTTCTTGGGACACCAATTCCATGGATTCATGCAGACCATCACTAAGAAACTATTTCAGGATATTTTTGAAGACAAGGAAATAATATGACATTGGCCCTTCCTAAAATGTCCTGCAGCAGGCGGCGGAGGTAAAGCAGTGTTAGTAGGCCACTGCAATCTAGGATGCCTCTCTTTGCTGAGCTGTTTTTCCCCTCCCATCAATGTTAGGCAGAATTTGCTTGCTCTTTTTTTCAGTGCTTTTGAGATGTAAAGTAAGCTTCCTGCAAGTTAGTTACTGATCAGTGAATTTCACACATCCCTAATACAGATAAAGATGAATAATCCTTATAATCCGTTATTCTTTGCAAAAAGATTGTTTTGCTGTCTCCTGCCTTAGAAACAGTAGCTTGTTTTTTCAGTAATTTATTTTCCAAGGCCCAAGATCCCCTCCTCTCCGTTGTTTTTCTTGTATGCTTGCTTAGAGGAGTCCATGAACATCCCTGGAGCACTGACTGCACGTGTTCCCTAACGAATAGCCTGTGTCTCCAAGTGTCCTGCTTAAAGCATCTCTGAGAGGTGGCCAGCCTTGCTACCATCTGCTGGCCTGCTCCTGAGTGCCAGAATCGATAGCTGCTCTCTTCAGTTTTCATTGAGAAACTGGTTTTTAAAAAAAGAATGGGAATTTCATTTGGCAGAGTTTTGTGCAGCAGAGAACGGGCAGTGTTTTTAGAAAGGCTATTCCTAAATAAACAGAATGTGGCTTGGTCCGTAATAATTAACGATTTGATTTGTTACGTTATGTAGTCCATATCTGTGTCAGCACGGAATATCAGTAGTCTCTCATAGCACACAAATCGCACCTAAGCAGACTGTGGTGAGATTTTTCTTTGGTTAGCTGACATTAGGGTAGCAGTACTGGAGCCACCGTAAGTGCCCAATTGCAACACTAAAGAATAAAACTCTAAAGCAGATGGCCACCTTCACCTGTCTGGTTGATTATTTTTTTTTTTTAGAGTTGTAAATGTTTAATTGAAATTGAATTGGAATTTAATTGAAAACGTTATTTTCTTCTTTAAATAATTACATAGAATTGTCTCTGGTTTTCCCAGAGAATATGGTTAACTTGGTTCATGTAGTTTCCCAAATATTCTTCCCAGTTAATCTGTCTTTCAGTAAATTAATGTTTCTTAAATTATAAGCCATGACATTTGGTGTGGTCCAGGAAGAGGTCACAGCCATCAACCTGCCCAGGGAACAGCCAGCTGGGAGCAGGGTGAGACCTGCCTCTCTCTGCAGCAGCACCAGCCTGTGGGTCTTACATGGCTTGTAAGTCCTTGCTACAGCCTTGAGAGGTCTTGGGGAAGAGGACAGAGCTACTTGCAAATGTTGGTGGTTTTTTTCAAAGAGGAATGAGGTCTAAAGTAGGCCATGCTTACAGAAAATTGCATTAATTGAGAGTTGAATTACTTGAGATGTGATCCACTGTGGATCAAAGCTGTCTCTCGTTTTACTAGGTTTTTAAACAAGGATGTACACATCTCAGAGTAGGCACTCTGTCTTGGAAGTGTTGGCATCTGTGTACAGTATAAATTCGTCCCAACGTGATGATCATTTATTCCTACTTGGTCTTTCAATCTCTGCTCCTGTGGTGGCTCAAGTGAAGTGAGTTTCTTCTATGATAAAACCCTAATTAAGCAGGGATGATGATGGCAATTTCTGGTAGGACATATAAGTACCTATGGTTCTTCAGTAAATAGCTACTTTTGAGTTGTGCAGTAGCAGTCCTGTTGGCCTCGACACTTTATCCCCTTTTATCTTCAGGGATCTTTAGATAAGCAGAATTGTAGTGTCCTGTATGACTTCGTGCCTTTTGCGACTCAGTGTGCAGAAGGCTTCTTGATGTTATGGATGATATCTCTTGATGTATCAGACTTGTATAAATTCCACAAAGATTACAGCAAGGAGTGCAAAGACAGCTTTTAATGCCCTTTTTGCTGGTCAGTGTTAAGCAATTTGAGTTGCAAATGGGAGCTAAGGGTTGTAACTAAGAAAAATAAGGTTGATATTTCTCCTTTTTGTTCTGTTGCAGAGCATTAATTATAGTAGTGGAAGCATTTATTTTCAAATCTTAAACTGATAATACTTCTATGGAGGTAGGAAAATGAGTGTCTCCGTTTTCCCTGGATGGATAGCTTGCCTGCTTAGAATTTATTATCCATCTTTGAAGTAGAATCACCACATTTGTTTCATTTCCAGCTTGGCATCAAATAGATGCCTAGAGTCACCTTGATAGATTGTTGTAGTTTTCTCCAGCTGTTTCTAATTACTGAAGGTTGTCTGGGAACTTTTAATTGTTCCCATTTAATTTATTATAACTGTTTTAATTGTAATATAAAGATAGTTGCATTTTTTTTATTTAACAGGTGCTTTCTGGTAATACCTTCTCTTTATTTTCTCAGCCTCCGTACAGTTCCCATGGCAGAGATCTGTTTCCCATAACAAAGTGCCCTATTACATCAAGTAAGTTTGCCTTGATTCTTTCTTCCTTAAGCATAATAGAGGGTGTTATCACCATAACCTGGCAGAAAAACATAGGTTCTAAGTAGTAACTAGAAATGTTATCAAGAGTTTCTCTACATAGTGTTATGCTCCATATACTATATATTTTCATATTTATTGCTTTGCATAATTTATAAATATATAAAAAGAAATCAAAGACAAACCCTAATTTAAAAACCCCACAAACAGATAGGAAACAGCAGCGACAGTCCAGTGGAATACTGTAGTGGTATTCCAGCTAGGCTTGTTCTTACATGTGTGGCTCATCCAGAGTATAAACTGTAAAGGGAAAAAAGCTGAATACGTAATGTATTTAAAAATGCAAAGTTTGTAACCTATAGCGGGACAGTGATGACTAATATCTATAGAGCCTGTTCACGATTTCGTGCGTAATTCCTTTGGAAATAGGCACGTGTTGGTTGTCCTTCTGTCATTTTCTTTATTTACTGGAAGTCTTTACAGTGCCTGATGTCCGTATAAATGTAAAATTATTGTAAATGTTGACAAAAATTGTACGAATACCTCGGTTACCAAGAGGAATGTTTGGCATAGTTATTTTGAAAATATTAAGAAATACTTAGGTATGGAGACTTTGATGTGTCCTACTTGGAGCAATCCTTAACTTGAGTTGTCTTATTCCATCAGCATTTATTTATGTACTCTTTGCCAGTATTTTAAGGGTCAAAGATTGCAGCTTTGAGAGAAGGATAGCTTTTTGCCAGAGAGGTAAATAAAATTTTGAGAAAGTACAGTGTATAGTAAACCAGACCCAGAGTGGTTCATTTAGGCTGAAGGAAATCTGTATTAAAGTGTTATCAGTTTGAGTTTGGAAAAACAGTAAGTTTTTTTAAGTCTGTAGTGTGACTATGAATTGGACCTGCAGATAATTCATCTTAAAAGAACACGAGTGAGGACTTTATCCCATTGCATATGGCTCTGGCATAAATCTGAGAGCCACATTTTGTGCTTCAAAGAATTTATGAGTGCTTGAGACTTTGAAAGGCTGGCAATGGTAAATCTATGTTGATAACCCCGTTGTCATCATTCTTGAGGTATGACTTATTTTTAAACCTATGATATGAAGACTATCTTTTTGAAGGGTCTGAGTGAGTAACTAGAAAAAGGAAAAGCTCCTGTAACGATCCTTGAATTCTCTATGGAAGCATTTGCACCTCTGCTGAAAAGCTTTGCAGGAAGCAGCAGAAAGCTGTGATGCTGGAAGAGAAGGTCCTCCCTCAGCCTCCAGTGGGAGAGGAGAGGGCAGAGGCTGGATGTGGAGGCACCCTGGCTGCCCAGACTCGGGCAGCTGCACAATTAAAATGATCACACCTACAGCAGTAATTCAAAGAAAATGCTCAAGTATCAGAGAGCAAGAGGAAAACTAACCTGAAACACTTTTTTTTTTTCTTATGGGTATGTTCTTAGTGAGCATTGAAAGATGGTATTTCACATTCCTGCTCTACCCGATCAGTGTTGGCAGCTGCAATCGGGAGTGTTTACTGGGTGCAAATTGGCCTGTGAAGAGGTCTGTGGAACTCCTGGTACCTTCAGAGTTGGAGGACAGAGATAGGGTGGATACCCCTACCACCACAGCACCTGGAACAGACTAAGATTAAAGCTTCCAGTCTATGCTGAGCAAAAATAAGATTTTTAACTTGAATGTTTCATATGCATATCCTTTTTTAATTCTTCATAACAATTTTTTTTGAGTTTCTGGGCATCTCCCTTACCCCACATGAGCCAGAGTTCAGATTTTCAGAAATCTTTTTTTATCGCGACGAGTTCGGAAGAAAGTCTTTCAGTTCATGCAATGGGTACAATCCTGCAAGCACACAACTTGGTAGCAAAGCAGCCGCTGATACTGTGGACTCGCTCCGATAGGTGCGTGTCGGCTGCCCTAGAGAACATGGGCAATGAAGCCAGTCAGGACTGAGAAACAAACCCCAGCATCTCCCAGAAATTGTTTTAAAAAACAGGAAGTTTGATAAGGGGGCAGGAGTATAGGTCAAGTTCTCTGAGGGTGAAAGTTTCTATAGAAGCAGAGACCACTGGTTTATTCTGAGGATGGTTTAAATGAAGGCAACAGGATTGACTACTGCATCTCAAAGATGACTTTTCCAGTAATCTTTCCCTGCTTTCAACATGATAGATGCTGCTGAAGCCATGACTTGATTCTTGTGTCTTGAAAGAGAAGAATGATGTGTTATGTGGAACTTGTAGCAGGTATTTATTTTCAAAGGCTTGTGGAGGAATACTGAGTTTCAGTAGCTCCACAGTCGGACAGGCAGACTAACCTTGGCAGTTTCCTTAATTTCTTATTGCTCACTGACATAAACGTCAATGCTGGCAGCAGCAGCTAGATAAAACTCAGAGTTGTGGAAAATAAAGCAGAAAACAGCTGATTCTGAACTTCATTTGCTTTGATATGACCAGGCAAGAGACTACTCTGAGCTTGAAGTATTCTTTTAAATCTTCATCTATTCCCTAATTTCAGATATAGTTTAAAGAAGAGAGGAAAACAATGCTGATGCAAAAATTTATTTGACTGGAGTGATTAAATGAGCTTTTGTAATACAATTCAAGAGAACAGTCAACAGGATTTAATGGTGGTGGTTTATGTAGAAAGACATTCTGGGAAAGAGGCAAGGATTAAGTTAATTTTCTTTTTTGTTTAACTGCACTAACCTCTTTGAATGAGGTGCCTTTGAAAAGGCAACATGAGTGGAAAGAACAGTTATGATGAGTCTCAATAATTCTTCCATTTGTGAGTAATTAAATTTACTGTTTTTATAGCAGGACTTGTATGTTCAAAGAGAAACTTTAAGTTACCAGTTTTACACTGATAGGATGAGGAAGAAAAACAGCAGAAGCAGCAGAATAAAAGCATGACTGGTGGCTGGAAATGAGAATGATTTTGAATTAATTTTGAAAGGGAAATAAATTCTGATTGAAATCAGGCTACTTTAGTTCTGAATAAGAACACACACCATCAATTCATAACTTTAATTCATTTCAGTTGCTTTTTGTGAGTGTCCTTGAATGAGAAATGTAAAATATTCAGAAGTGACACAGCTGTAGATGATGATGCAGTTGTACCTCTGTTAAGATGAGTATTTAAAAAATAATACTGCACTCTTTGCAGTTTTATTGCATGTTTTGAATGGAGTTTGAAAAAAATGAGGGAACTGCATCTGAGAAGGCAGGAGGGAGCACTTCAGGTAGCAATGAATCTGTAAGGAGAATGTCAGAATGATGCAAGACACCTGCATTTCCAGATGAGCAGCATTTGTCCTGTTTGTTTCCTGATGGCAGGAGGTAACTTGCTCTTACGTGCATAGAGAGAAGTGTCTCGGGGAAAGAGTTCCTCGGTGTGCCAGGACACCATGGTGGCTTTGGAGGGCGGTTTGTTCTCCCCACCCCATTTACTAATGATTAGTATGTCCCCCCTTTCTGGGGTTGTGACAGAAGCATGTGACAGATGAAAAAGCCAGTGTACAGACTCCTCTGACCCATAAGTTCAGACACAGGCATTTTGGGGCATTTTGTAAAGGAGTGGCTATTCTGCTTGATGGGAAGAAGGATTTATGATTTCTTGAGCCCAAGTTTATCAAGGTGTGTGTGCTCTGGACTATGGCAGATATTTGCTTGAACTGAATCTACACGCGTGATCTAGCCTGTCTCTTTCCTTCTCTTGAATTGTCTTATTATGTAAACCAAATTTGCCAAGTGGCTTTGCCTTTCTTGATGGGATTTTTAGTCCTTTTTGCTTCCTGTTTGCTTTTTTTCTTCAAAAATTTCATTCAATTTCCATGTATTTCTGTAGTCTGAGTCTCCTCTGTTGCAGTAGATTTTAATCAATTAAAATCTGAATCTGTAAAATCTCAATGCTGTTAAAGAAAAAAAAAAAAGCTTAGTCTTTCATACTTTGTAAAAGAGAGCAGGACTAATGAACAGTATGGAGGCAGCACAGCAGGCACAGTATTTAGTAATCCACTTTTGGTAATAAAAGTGTGAAGTTTGGACAAAAGGTTTGGCAAGCTTGCCCTTGAATACATATTTTGTATGTTGGCTTGCAAAGGTTTGAGATTTAATAAGGAGAGTTTTCTGCTGTTTGTTTCTAACTATTTGAAGTACACAAATAATACATGCTTGGCCCCTAGCAGAATATGAAAAAAAATAAAGCCTATATTACACAGCACTTCAATAAAAATATTCTAAAGAGAAACAGAAGAATAGAGAAGACACAATGTATGATCATTAAACATCTTTGAGGAATGCACACACTGAAAAATGTGCAGAAAACATAATTATTCTAGCATTTCTCACTGTTACTCTTTGTAATTTAAGTGTTCTTCAGCTATGTACCTTTCGATGCTATAAGTTGTTAGATATTTGTACTGTGCAGAAGGAACGAAAGGGTAATACAGAAAGGGTCACAGCGAGTTTAATCTCATGCAGGGCACTGCATAGAGAGAGCAGTTTCTTGGTGTACTCATTACATTGATCATCAATATCAAGCTCCATAGTCACCCTGGTTACTTTTCTGTAATCCTATAAAGAGACTGGCATCAACAACATCTTAAAAATCCCATTTTATCATCTCCTATATCATGTTTGACTTTATGCAGGGCAGGAATAAAATGCTTTCTGCTTCTCTGTTTTTTCAAGACTCTTAATGAAGTCTTTCCTGATGTTTAGTTTATGCCTGTATGGGGGACAACTAATGGAGCTGGGAAACTTGTTTTCTTGTCTGAGTTATATCCCTAATTAAAAAGTATTTCTGTTAGCAGGCAAAATAAAATATGATTTGCAGAAAGCGATTATACAAGTTTCAGGTTTTAAGAGTTTCATCAGTAACCAGTTCCTGTGCTGGTTTTTGTTTTCTATTAAAGAAATTCAGCAGTACATTTTCTCTGGAGGGATCTGAAAATATCTGTATATAAATTTATAATACATAATCAATTTATATTTTGAGCCTCATCCAGCCTGGCCTTGAACCCCTCCAGGGATGGGGCATCCACAGCTTCTCTGGGCAACCTGTTCCAGTGTCTCACCACCCTCTTATTCTTCCTAATATCTAATCTAAATCTACCCTCTTTCAGCTTATACCCGTTACCCCTTGTCCTCTCACTACACTCCCTGATGCAGAGCCCCTCCCCATCTCTCCTGTAGCCCCTTCAGGCACTGGAAGGCTGCTATTAAGTCTCCTCGGAGCCTTCTCTTCTCCAGGCTGAACAACCCCAACTCTCTCAGCCTGTCCTCATAGGGGAGGTGCTCCAGCCCTCTGATTAATTTTGTGGCTCTCCTCTGGACTCTCTCCAACAGGTCCAGGTCTTTTATGTTGGGGGCCCCACATCTGAACACAGTACT
>VZTO01019876.1:18896-91217 GCA_013400615.1 Syrrhaptes paradoxus | reverse complement strand
TGGTCTCCACTTGGACATTGAGCCATTGACCACCACTCTGAGTGCGGCCATCTAGCCAGTTCCTTATCCAGCGAATGGTCCTTCTGTCAAATCCATGTCCCTCCAACTTAGAGACAAGGATGTCATGTGGGACAGTGTCAAAGGCTTTGCACAAGTCCAGGTAGATGATGTCAGTTGCCCTTCCTCTATCCACCAGCGCTGTGGCCCTGTCTTATTCAGATAAAACACCATGACGTATTATAAGTGGGAATGTTTTTATGCCATTTGAAATTTGGCAAGGGCAGGGAAGTCAGAGTTCTAAGTGCTGTTGATTCATTAGTGATCAGTAAAGATCCTGATTTCAGTTACAATTTTGTGCAAATGGCTACAGGAACAGAAAGCTACTTAACATAATGCCAGAGTGCTGTTTTACTGTCTGCTCTTGTGGTGTTTGTCGGTGATTATCAACACTTGTCCCTACTAAGAAATGATAAAAAACCCACAAACTCGTCTCTGTTTTTTTTTTCTTGTAGACAAAAAGCTGAAAAAGAACAAATTGATTTTTTTTTTCTATACCTTCATGGTCAGCTTGAAACACCTNCTGCATGGGCAGCTTGAAACACCTGGAGATGTATAGCTTCCTCCATTCGTTTCAACAGGACTGTTCTCTTATTTTAGAGATCAGAAGTTAAGGGCCATGCTAACTGTTCCTCAGCTCTTTATTTACAACCAGGAGGTGTTTTTCACAAGGATTATCTTTGCCAATTATAATTAGAAAGCTGCTAGCAAGCATAATGGATAAGAAACAGATTGTAAGGGTAAATGTTTGTCACTTAAGCTTTAGAGCACTTCATTAATATGTTGCTTTTAAAATTTGGAATACTTTGTGATTATGTTAGTGACATTTACACAAATGTGTTTAGACTTTTTAGATAACATTGTTTTGTCATGTAATCTATTCAGGGGTGCATGTTTTCTGCATGGCTTATATTGTGTCAGTAAGTTTTGGCAGAAGAAGCCTAGGAGACTCTTTCTCTGAGTAGGTTAGTCTTTTGATACTAACAAAAAACCCCCCCAAACAAATAAGAAAAAACTAACAAAAAAAACCCACAAAAAAAAACCCAACCCAAAAAACCCGCTGAATGAAATCTCATGTGGCTCAGTCAGTGAAACGCTTTTAATTCTTCTCCGACTAATCCAGGCAGGAGGATGTTACATGTTCACACCACTTGTGTTACTGTCCTGTAGACCAGCTCACTTCTGTCACAATGACACCCATTCTGCAGAATGACATCTTGTCACTTCAGCTCCTGTACACCTTGCAAAGTTCTTTTTATCCACTGCTATCTATGTGTAAGATGAACGACGAGCCTGACTGTTCACTTTCACGCAAAGTAAATATCACCTCACTGCACAAACAGCTCTTCCTGAAGCTGTTGGAGTGCTTGTGAGAGAAGGTGCTCGTTGGCATGAGCAGACCCGAGACAGAACCGCCACTGTAGCTGTAACAGAGAGGGAGGACTCTGTAGAGTCTGCTCTTGGTTAAATGCTTGCTTTGAGTCTTTTCAGAAGTTGATGACTGAAAATTATAAACTTCTCATGTATTTTCACAAGTTCTTATGTAAGATTAATGTTTTTCCATCTAACTTCAGCATCATTCCAAGTTTAGATTTCCATTAGCTTCTCTGCAGGCTTAGTTTTCCATCATTGGGGGTTACAGATTGTTTTCTCTAGAAAAATACAGAAAATGCCATTTCTTCACATTCTTAGCGGATAGTTGCTAGCAGGGCTGAATTTTCTGAAGACCTCCTGTTGTGTCTCTGGTGAGGACAACCTGTTCAATTCTACCTAATTACCTTCTGGGACTAACCAGAAGTTATGGCCTCCAGAGGAGTCAAGTTGGAGCTCTCTTTGCAATGTAGTAAAATCATTTTTGCCTGGAAATCTTCAGAAAATGACTGGAGCAATGCTGTGGGTGAATTGCATCTTCCTTTAGTTGCTTGCCTTGTTTTACCAACTCTAGTTAGCAGTGTAGCAGCTTCTGGTCTTTTGCTCTAAAGTTGACTTCTTTCACGTATACATGTAAAATACATGCAAAAAAGTGTACAGTCTTTTGTTTATCAGTTTTCTTGTTCATGTCTTGTATTTTATTTGCATTTACTAGGCAAGGTATCAGAGAAGCAGGGGAACATCCAAGTCTGCTTTTACTCACTGGGCAGTAGCTGAGGCAGATGTATCTAGCGTGGAGTATATTTTAGAAGAGGTTGCTATTTTATGCACCTGCATAAAAAGGAGCTACAAGATCCCGGTCAGAAAGATCTCTCCCAGTTTTGTCAAGTCTGTCTCATCTGTTGCAGACATCCAGTACTGTACGTTTCTGAGCACACTTCTCACTGCTGGATCTGCTTCAATAACACAAAAGCTACTGTAGCTACAGCAGAGAAAGATGGATCTCATTTCAAAGAGCTGCTTTACAAACCAAATCACCAGAAAGAACTTCGTCTTGCATGCCTCGTGCTAGGAACGCCTAATAAAATGGTTCCTTTCTCTGACACTTTTGTTTGTAGCATAGGAAGGTTATCTGCACACCCAGGTTTTTTCCCTGTGAAAATCAGTTTGTGCGCACATAAAACTCCCTGCGTATTGTGAAATTGTTATCAAATAAAACTTTGCTTTAAGAAATGTTGCCATTGAGACTGTTTCCTCCCCTCTCCCCCAGTTTTTTAGAGCTCTTTTTAACTTCACAGTTACCTTTTTGTTTTTCCTCAGCTCTGTCCAGTGTAGTTGGGCTTTGGTGTCTTCCGTCTGAGAATGAAGCCTGTCTGTGGGATGTAGTTGGTGGTGGGAGCGGCAGTGCCTGCGGCAGTGGAGTTGCTGCCTGCTTTGACCTGAAGGGATGTTGAGTCAGAGATGCACTCACTCCATGCCCATTCTTCTTCTCTGCTGGCTCCATGTCCAGGATCGCTCAGCCGTTACGGGTGGTTTCTTGCTGGGTGTTTGGGGATGAGGCTGGCACAGCTGCATTCACCTTGTGCGGTCATTTGGCTACTGCCAGGTAGTGCAGACTTTTGGGTCGTTGTGGACAAACCTGGATGAAGGGATTCTCTCTCAGACGATGCCCATGGGGCCCTGTTTCTCACATAATCCTGGTGATGGGTGCCTGTCACGTGTGGCAAACAAAAGAACCAAGTGATAAATTTAAAAAACCCGTTAGTCTATGCGCAGTCTTGCACACATTTCTATTTCAAATGAAAGTTGAAACATAAAAATATTTTCTGGTCATTACATTATTAGGTATGTGTTTCATGTACTATATTTTTCCGTAAAGATAAAATTTAGCTGTTTGATAATTTACTACATTAAATGAAGAAACGATAGTGCAGGATACAGAGAGTTTACATACCATCTTCACTTTTTTCTGCTTCAAGTTAAGCACACACAAAATAGAAAACATAGCATAATTTTTGCAGGGCATGTTGTCACAATTAGTATTTTTTAGGCTTTGAGAGAAATCTGCTACTGAAACTGTGTACTTAAAACATAAAATTTCAATAATGAAACTGTTGTTTGTTCTTAAAGCCAGGAAACATGATTTAGGGAAAAAGTTTGGTAGTACCAGCTCTCATTCACATGGGTTTATAAATCACTTAGAAACTGGAATCTCAATTGCAATGAGATCTGCCCATGTACTAATCAAGCATTACAGATGCATACTGGAGTATATCAGTATGTTTCTGGAGGGGGGAAAAAACAAGTATTTAACTATTTTTTTTCTTTTTTTTTTTTAATTAAAAAAAGAGAAAAGGACTCTGGACCTAGCAAAATTTAACAATTTGTTACCAGAAAAGAAGAGTTTCAAATGAACTCCTGCTGTCGATCCATTTTTGTTTCTATAGAGAGGCATTTGCTTCTAATAAACCTTTGCACTTCTGCAGCACCCCCCAAGTAGGAAATGGTTTTCTTCGTGGAAATGTGGTTTTTAATGCCAGAAAATGATGGGCTGAGAAACAAAGGATGTGATTCAGGGAGTTCCTACTGTTGTGGCTAGTTTTATCATGATAGTTTCTAAGGCAGTAAATGGTATTTGACTCAGGTAAACTGCATGATGTTTACATGCAGTATTTTCACTAATATTCCAGCATTTAAAGTAGAGTGAAATTTGTTTATATATATTTGAAGTTTGTCACAGTACTGCCACCTACCTTTACTTTTAACATAGAAGCGTGAAGGTGTTTTAGTTGAGTCTTTTCTCGGAAAATCCTAAGAGATCCTTTTCACTTATGATGTTGACAGTAAAATCACCAGTCTTGGGGGGGGTTTGGGTTTTGTTTGTTTGTTTTGGGGTGTGGGAAGGGTATTTCTTGGTCAGGAGAGTTGAGGTAAAGCAATTTCCTTAAAATGTGCTTTATTAAACTGATTACATATTGAATCCATATCTGTGGGCAGCTGCAATGGGTTTTGTCAACAGAAATCAATTCTAAATGGTCAACATGCTTGACACGATAGTGCAGATATTTGGCAGCTTCAGGACTGGTTTGGAGGTTATTACACAAGTTGATCAGTATCAACCATTATGTTCAATTTTCTGTTCCTGTTTGCCGAAGATGTGTGTGTTCTTCTTTCTATATCCTGTAAGATGTTTTTACACCAGGGTTTCAGAGAATGCTGGACGGTCAGTTGCCTTTACCTTGGCACAGCACCGAATCCAGATACATCCTCTTTTGTTGTTGATGGCTTCATGATGATTTATTGGTGTGTCCCTTCCAGGGAAGTTATTGTCAAGCTACTTGTTTTTGAAATGACTTTTCTGGACAAGGATAAACATAGTGCTATTTTAAAAGTGTCTGTCTAGAAACTGCAAACCCGTTGACTGGTATGTCCTGGCTTTGGAGTTCAGCATATCAGAGCCTTGGTATTATTGTCAAATTGAAACCAAATAAAAGTTCTCGTTCAGGAAAATTGTGTTCAGATGTAAAGATGTACTTCAGTGTTCTTCTGAATTGGGGAGGGTTTACTATGGTATTTGAGAGTCAGTCAAGGTCTAACAGAAGATGTTGTTTTGACTGCATGTTGTTTAAATCTCTCTTGTTTAAATGTAATCACATTCAGGGCTTTTCCCTCCTTTCAGTTCCCTGTTAGGTAATAATCACAAAGAGGGAAAAGAGGATTTATAGCTACTGTATTAATAGGAAATACTTATTTTGTCTATGAACTTCCTTGAAAAACACCTCCCAAAGTTGTGATTGTGCCAGGTACATAGATGAGCCCCGNCACAAACAGCTCTTCCTGAAGCTGATCCCGTGATAGAATTAAGGCTGATGACAGAGAGAAGGTGACTCTGGAGACCTAGACCGGGCTCAAAGCTGGAAAGGTCCCACTGGTGTACAGAATGCACAGTGGGGACCGTATGCCATATGCAGAGACCCAATGCATGCAGTTTCCAGTAGTGTGTCTTGAGAGAGATGGTGAAGAAGGGCCTCAGCACTTTGTTTGGAGCCTGCCTTGCCCTTGTACCTGTCCTGTCTCTGTAGCTCTTTGAGCAGGGATCTTCTATCCCATTTTTTTGCATCACTTAGCATAAAGGAGTTAATTCTTGGTTGGTTCCTCAATAGGGATGAAAAAAAAATATCGGTGATGATAAATTATTGTGCACCCACCGAGGTACAGCCGTTTATACCAACTGAAGATACAGTCCACTGCATTTAAGGGCAAAGAGCCATTTAAAGTAATTTTATTTACAACTAAGTACACCTATAGAGGGAAAAAAAAGTGTGCATTCACTAGCAATTTTTAAATAGAAACAAAGGTGAAATAAGTGATATTCTCTGCTCATTATTGTTAGATTTGCTAACCTGGCATAATTTCATTATTAACTTTTAAAGGGAGTGCTATGATCTTTTTAACACAACATCTCTAATTTTCTTACTAATCTACTTCCAATGTAAATACTTTGTGAGACAAGAATGTGCAATCATTCCAACAATTAATGTTCAGAAACACAAGTAAATGTGCCTTACAGAAGGGAATATGAGATTTCGGTAGACCTGTCATAGTTACGCGTTTTGACCCCTGTGGCTGCGTATCTGAAGTCTTGGTGAATGGAAGCAGCAGTGTTGAATGGTGGGTTGAGCGATGGTGCCTACTGAATCTCTGTTCTGCAAGCACAGTGTAGAACACACCCCCTCAATGAAGATCCCTGTTGAAGAGTGACCAGCCTTTCCATTAAATGTGTTACAGGGGAAGTTTAAAATTGTTATGTGTGTTCAGATACACAATGAAGTCTGAAATAAAACCTCAATGCTTTTTATTTTAAAGGTGTTTTTACAAATATTTTTATTGTGCTACAGCAGCAGGAAGCTTCAGGGTCAGAGTTCAGCTGATACAGTCACACTTAAGATCAAAAGTAAATACTAAAAACTATGAGTGGGTTATTGTCTAACTTTGTGGTGGAACAAGGAGTTGAGTGGCATAGATCATGTATTTTAATTAAAGAGCTTAGGGATTTCTTGACACTTAAACACAGAAGATCAAATATCTTTGTGTTTTTGTCCTTTGCATTGTGTGGGTGTTGCCTGAAACTTTGATTACCTCATTCCTTTGTAGTCATGAGACACAGACAACCTGCTGGGATCATCCTAAAATGACCGATCTCTTCCAGTCCCTAGGTGAGTGCATTTCTTAAAATAAACCATTATGTGATGTTCATTCCATGAGTAAAAGCCTGCATTTGTCTCCTGACCACATCTGATTTGCCATGAACTCATGTAACGGAGCGTGTCCCACTTTGCAATGAGACGCACTTTGCAAGAAACCTACTGCCTTGATCCCCATCATGTTTATTGCCTTTCAGTAGTTTTATTTCTGGACAATATTCTCCAAATCTATGCTTTAATGCAGTATCTTGCTTATTTCTTTCAAATGTACGAGGGGTTATCCAATGAAGCAGGATGCCAGTCTGCAGGGAACTAATTTTTGTAATAAGTCAGAGCAGCTACACTATCAGTAAAGGCTGGACCATTTTATGGTACAACTAGTTCAACGTGCCCTGCTAACATCTACATTTATTGTGAAATCTCTCTTTCTAAGGAGCAAAAGGGTAAAATACCATTATATGAGGAAAAATATTACTACACCCATCAGTTTCTAAAATAGAGCTTATGGCTGTCTGACTGCCCCCGTCAAAGCACCGTGTACAAAGTTGTGGCATAGAAATTATGGCTTAAGCCTTTTTTTTTCTCTGTTACTATGACCTTTGGTGCCCACTGTTTCTTGTATGTTGTCTGATGGAGTTGTAAATTATTTGAGAAACATACTGTATTTGAGGTCTTGCCTGGAAACTACTTAACACTGCATAATATGTATGTAAAACATTATTATATGTGCCGAGATAGTGCCAGGATTTCTGATGGGCCAGTCTCTGAAGGCCCTGCACTGTCAGAGTCAGGAGGCTTTCTCTGGGGTGGATTGCATGGAGGTCCCAACTTCTCTTTTATTTGATCTGATCTATCCTATTACTCATTGCAGAGAACAGAATGAATATCAGACTTTTTCCAAAATATAAAAATTTATATGTAAATAAATTTATGGATTCTCTTTTTAGGGTTGCTCATGTTTCTGTTTCTGCTGTTTCAGCTGACTTGAACAATGTACGCTTCTCTGCCTACCGGACGGCCATCAAAATCCGAAGACTGCAGAAAGCACTGTGCTGTGAGTTTGGCCTTTGAGACAAACTGTTTCTCAACAGTACTTGGGGAAGGGAGGGTCAGCTTAAGCCTGATTACATTAATGGTTAACAAGGAACCAGATACATCCTTAACAAATTGTCAGCCAAAAAAATGGCAGGAAGAATTATTCCCAAGAGTAGGTCTTATAATTGCAAATAAATAAAATCAATTAATGAAAAACAAAAGTGATGCAGCAGGTAAGTTGAAATGGTATGCCCACTTTAGAATACTTTGAGAAGTGATAGAAAAATAAATATTGAACCTCTTGACTATTGCATACTCTTCTCAATACAAACCAGTGTGAAATGATGAGCTACAATCCTGACCTTTGACATAAACTCAGATTGGAGTTCTGTTCCATTTTTTTGTGTTTATTACTGTTAGGTAACTTTGAAAATATTCCTCCCTCACAAAGATATTTTGCTCTGTGAATTCCAGTTAAAGAGGAGTTCAGGCTGCCCAAAGTGTGAGGGGAAAGGGTACAGAACTGTGTAACTGGTTATGGGTAGTTGGTGTTGCTGTACATTTTAATCACAAAAAGGTACTCTGACAAACGGGCTATTGTTACTGGAGTAATAGTGTGTGTGTATATATTGGAGGTGTGGGGAAGGGTCTTAGAGTTAGGAAATAACCATGCTTTTCATATGGATAGTGGTCCTTCTGCCCAGACCTGTGTAGGCATATATTGTTCTTAAGCAATCTAATAATTCAGTTGCAGTCCATGCTGAAGAGCACATAGATTTCATCAGCAGGAAAGGATCAGTGTCTGCTGAGTAGGCTCAGCTGTCCAGACTACTTAAGTTCCAGGGTTCATGTCTGTATCTCCAATTTTCAATTCATCTCCAATTTTCTCTTCTATATTTGATAGCTTTTTAAGAAAGCATTTGACGTTGCATCACAATTATGGTTTAATTCAACGGCGAGCTGCGTGACTACTGTGTTCAGAGTTTATCAGTCTCAGAACTGATAGATCAGAAGGTCTTGTCCTGGCTTCCAGAATCAGGACTCCTCTGATTCACACAGCAAGTATCACACTGGCACTCTGGGCTCTTGCCTGAGTCTCCTGTACAAAGCAAGCCCAAGAGCACTTGTTGGAGTCATCTTGCCACTGGTATTTTTGGATTGTTCTTGAGAATCAGGATGAGAAAACGAAATACGCTGCTGTCTTGGGGGAGCTGAGCTAGCTTGTAGCTGCTCAGTGTTTGTTTTAGAGAATGGGATTGAACTAATATTTTGATGTAATACAGAAATTGTTTAGGTTATAGAGAGGGGCAAGACACATGAAGTCAAGGAAGATAACTGAAAGGGCAAAAAGCTTAAAAGGAAGTGAGATTTTGTGAGAAAGCAGAGAAGAGAGGGTATATGGAAGAAAACTAGCAGAAACATAGAGCTTAAGGTGTAGAAGAAGAAAGAAGTGCAAAAAATTCTGTTGCTGAGATGGTGAGGATGTGGATTTTAAAAATGATTAGGACTGTGAATGGAAAATAAAATACATAAAGCTACACATATACCTGAAATAAAACTAGGCAAAGTGGAAAAAAAATGGAAACGACAGTTTTGGAAGGACACGTGGGTTGTGGATGAGTGTGAAGGTCCCAGATTTTACCCCTTTTGAAATGTATTGGAAACAGCTGTTATAAAGATGTTACCAAATTTAACAATATTTCTTGCTTAACCTCAGGAGTCATTGCTGTGGAAGGACTTTTCAGGCCTGAAGGGTGTACAGTACTGCACTCTGAGTAGGAACAGAAGAAGGACATCCTAAAGATGCAGGCAAAGGAGGAGTTGCAGAAAGAGGGGTCCCTTTCTGCCCTCCAGGTGGTTAGTTTTATTTCCAATCTAGATGACAGCAGCCTGATCTTGGCAGTAGCTTCTTGGCTGGACTTCAGATGTGCATTATACCCAATGAAGCTGTGCCTGAAATGGTAGCTGGCTACTTGTTGTGGTTTTAAACCCAGCTAGTGTCTACAAATACCAGTCACCCACTGGCTCACTCTCCCTGCTTCCTGGGGATTGGGGAGAGAATTAAAGGGGTACAGAGAGAAGAGACTCGTGGGTTGAGATAACAACAATTTAATAATGAAACTACAACAAAACTGAAAAGAACAATGATAACGATAATATATACATAGAAATATACAATTCTATAAATGAGTGATACACAGTGCAGCTGCTCACTACCCAAAGACCAAGGCTCAGCCTCTTCCCAGCTAATGACCTGAGAGCAGGGAGAGTCCCAAAACTGCAATCCTGCAAAAGATATAAGAGCCTGAGCATCCAAGAGACCATGAGACAGAGAGAGTGAGATGGCCCTGAAAGAGAGGGATTACCCAGAGCGAGGGCTGACCCAGAGAGAGAGAGAGAGAGAGCAAACTTCTGGACAGATTCTCATCTATATACTGGGCATGACATGCATGATATGTAATACACAATTGGCCGTTTTGTGTCTCAATCCTAAACCTAAGGCTGAATCTGAGGCTAGTAATTGGGCTGTGATCCCTCCCAGCTTCTCCTGCCCCTGCAGACACTGGCACAGCAGAGAAGCTGAAAAGTCCTTGGCTGTCCTGGCAGCAACTGTAAACGTCAGTATGTGATCAGCTTCTCCTCAGCACAAATCCAAAACACTGCCTCTCATTAGCTACTGTGAAGAAAGTTAACTCTGTCCCAGCTGAAACCAGGACACTGCTCCATAACACTAGAGCGCATCTGTGCAACAGCGCAGGCTCTTGGGGGTACCTCCTGCCTCTTCTTTATATGCTATGCTAACTTCTCACAGAATTTCCAATCAAGTTCGAGATCTTGGATTCAAGGTCTTACATTTGGAAAAAAGCAGAAGCTGTCCTTTGGAAGGCTATTTGATAGTATTGAAAAAGGTGTGGGTTTGTTTGGTTTTTTTTGGCACAGCCTAGAGCTTCTCTGTGCAAGAGATATGGTCCTGCCCGAGGCTATAGTTTCATCTCCCAGCAAGACTGAAGAGCATTATGAGCTTTCTGTTTATCAGCGTGCAGGGCATAAACTGTGCATCAACGTGTACCTGAAAATCAATAGCAAAGCAAGAAACCTGAAAGCAAATTAAAACTCTTCTTGTGTGTGCTGCTCCCCAGGGAAGAGTGAAAAAACAGCCTGCACATGGTGGATGCTAATCGTGCTGCCTGTTTCTGGCAGGCATGCGGATTGTCTAGTGACCTGTCTAGAACAAACTTCACTTTCATTACTTCTAATAAGCTTTGAGGAGGATGATACCTCCTGCTCCTGCTTTTACAGTAAAGTATATCAATTTCTGTAATAACTGCACTGGTTAGCTCTCCTCATTCACAGATTCCAAATGCATTCCCTTATCGAAGTGAATATTGCCTTCAGTTTCAAGGGAAGGAGGTAGAAAGAGGACAGAGGGAAGTAGTAAGAAATAAGGAGAATATTCCAGTTTGAAAGAGCCAGGAGTAAAACAGTCATTGTTACCAAATTTAACAATAATGTTATTTATGAAACTGTTTGCTTGCATCTCTCTGTCTTATGGGAGGAGATAACAACCAAAACAATCTTTGACCAAGGATTGGTGTAATTTGTGAGAACACAACATTATGGGGGTTTTAAGAAAGCCGTTAGAGATTATGCACAAAACTAAAAGCTACAAGAATTTTATGTCTATGAACAGGAACTCATGATCTCACACAATTTTAAAGTCACCTTCAAAAATATAATCCATACTGTTCCTCTTGTCATTGTTTGTTTAGCAGATTATTTCTTGCCAGGGAACAGGTCAAATTCCCTCTGAGGGTGGTAATTCTCAGCCTGTTTCTGTCCAGTGGTTGAGTGCTGAGATAGCCAAAACTCAGCATGTGCTGACACCTCCTTTCTAAGGAAGGAGAGAGTGGTTAAGCCCTATCTAGAGTTCTTTTCTGGACTGTTATTTTTTTTTGTGGTGGTTTTGTTTTAAGGTAGGGAAAGAATCATCTTCTGTGTCATTCTTTCTCTGGTCTGATCTGCTTTAGTCTTCCATTGCATTTCCTGTAATTTTACCTGTGGATGGTTTTTGAAGGTGTTTGGGTACAGAATGCTTCAGAAAGGCTTATGTGCTAAGGCAAAGAAAATGTCAAAACAAATCACTAGAAAATGAGATCATTGTAAACCGTAAAATGTGACAGACTGCCGTCACAGCTGCAGTGTGTGTATAGCTGCAAAGGCCTTTTGAGCGAGAACGCCGAGGGCAGAGCTGAAGCAGGATGCACAGTCTCGCCTGTACCTGATAGACTGTGACTTTGCAGCGAGGACTGGTAACACGGTGTTAGTGCCACGCAAGCAGGTTCTGGAGGATGTAACTGGAGAACCGTACTTTGGAAAACTTGCTGATGCCAAGTCTCACATCTAACTCAGTAAGTGTCAAAAAATATGATTCTGGGGAAGTTATTCACTCCCACTCTCCCTACTCCACTTTAGAAGCAGGCAGGTAGAGTCATTTTTTTATCTTGTTCTGGTTTTTGGAAGGTAGATTCCTGCAGAGACTTAATACATGTGTGTATCTACCTGTGTGTATTTATTTTGCAGGAAGCTGAGGAAGATTGCAGGCTGGAAAGAACAAGCTTCTCTGGCTCAGGTTACGTGAGGCAGATGTACTGAGAGTGCTTTCCCACCGTAGCAGAAGAAGAATAGGTCCAGAGAGAATATCCTGTATTGCAGTTGTATGGGACAGCTATGTAGCACCAGGCCCTGACTATAGTATTTTATTCTTGTGCAGCATACTTTAGCTTATTTTCAAGAAATCATATTGCCCCAGATACCGAAGTATAGTACTGGAAGGCAAAAAGGGAACAAAACAGCCGTGTATGAAATTTAAGAATGCTAATAGGAATATTGACTGCCCAAGGCTAAGGAATGGATGCTAAGGCACACCGGACTGGGAGCGAGGGCTGTGTAGCCTTCCCCCAGCTATCCAGTGTTTTGCAGGAACTGCTATCGTGCACAAGGGCTTTCTAATCCAAAAGCTCCATAGCAATGCCTGCCTGTTTGTTGGGGGGTTACAGCAGCCTCAGATTTGTCATTAGCAGCTGCATGTCATTACTTGCTCCTGAGTCAGTCCCTCACATCTGCTCGAACTGTGCTGAATGATGTGGTTTCTGTTTATAGTTTTCCTTCGGGAAAGTCTCCTCGTGTAGAAAGGACCCTTGTGTCCATTTGCTGGTTAACAGCAGGATTGGTTGTTCAGCACGTTTGAGCAGGTGCAGGATGGTGCTACAAAAATGCACTAAAAGCTGTGTGCTGTGGGCTTCCTGCCTGCATCGACATGCGAGTCTCAGGTTAGATTTTACCCATCTGCATAAACACAGTTTAATTTAAAACTTTCAGAAATGAAATTATAATGAGAAAATAATTCCTCTGTACACCAGCCCAATCCAGGAGCTCTGCTAGTGGGTAGACCTTGCCATGGCAGGATAATTGCCTGTATCCAGAGTTCATTCGGCCAGGTGAATGCTGAAGTGGGGATGGAAGCAGTTTCCTCTGTTTTCCATGAATGGTGTCATGCAAAAGTGTAAGCTTTGCTTAATTTGCATTAGTACAGCAGCGGAGTTTCCTTTCGGTATAAAATTACTGAAAGCACTTCTCTCAGTTCCCTCTAGAATCCTTTGGCAGAAATGTGAATGCGAGATCACAATGCCAGCAGATCAGGACCCGAGGTCAGCAGGCTTACTGCAGTGTCTGCTGAATTGCCATTCGGTGCGAGGGTGGTTACACCGAGCCAAGCAGNAAAAAACCCTAAACCCAAACCACAAACTGGTTGCAATAATTTTGCGGGGTTTTCTTCCCCTTGTATGTCATGAAGGAAAAACATGAAAAGTGGCCATCTCTCCCGAGTACAGTATTTATGTGATTGGATAACACGCTATAGTTCTGACTTCACCTCCACCCCTCAGCAATATTATGNTTTTCCATGAATGGTGTCATGCAAAAATGTAAGCTTTGCTTAATTTGCATTAGTACAGCAGCGGAATTTCCTTTCAGTATAAAATTACTGAAAGTACTTCTCTCAGTTCCCTCTAGAATCCTTTGGCAGAAATGTGAATGCGAGATCACAATGCCAGCAGATCAGGACCCGAGGTCAGCAGGCTTACTGCAGTGTCTGCTGAATTGCCATTCGGTGCGAGGGTGGTTACACCGAGCCAAGCAGGATACAGCTTTCTGGCATTCCAAAGCATTCCAAAGCATTCCAAGTTTTAGTTGCCTCTAAAAAGGGCAGGTTTTCAGTGCTGTCAGTCTGTTTTACGAAGCTCCTTACCTGCTTTTGGCTAACCATTAATTATATTACAAAAACAACTAAAAAAAAAAAAAACCCAAAACCAAAAAAACCCCCCAAAAAAACAAAACAAACAAACAAAAAACCCAAAAAAACCCTAAACCCAAACCACAAACTGGTTGCAATAATTTTGCGGGGTTTTCTTCCCCTTGTATGTCATGAAGGAAAAACATGAAAAGTGGCCATCTCTCCCGAGTACAGTATTTATGTGATTGGATAACACGCTATAGTTCTGACTTCACCTCCACCCCTCAGCAATATTATGTATTTTACAGCTGCTGCAGAAGATTATGCTGCAGTGTACTGCCAAAGGCTGTAGCTACCTCAGGTGGAACTAGTAGCAAGGTGTTTTGCTGCAATTAACAGTCTGCCTGTTTGCAAGCACATGGCTAGCGTTTGTTTGCAAGCCCGAGAGATGCGCTTTTAGGAAAATAAAAAAAAAGAAAAGAAAAAGCAAACAAATGTAACCCCCCTGCAAGTCTGATGCTGTGTGATTAGAACAGAATGTGTAGATGTCAGCAAGGGAGACAAAAAGTAAGGGCTGTGAGGTACTGTTTCTCATTTTACAGTGATGTTAGGAAGGGTAGATTGAGGAAAAGGGACTGGGAATGTAACCTTCTTTTGGCAGATGGTCTCTGAGTTCCTGACAGAATTGCTCACAGTGGTTAGTGTTGTCTTGCTCCTGCTTTTTCTCTGCGGTACTTGTTTTCCAGCTCCACACTGGATTTACTTGATTTGCAGAAACTGCCTTTCTAGGGTCCTTCTTTAACGTTGCTGGTGCAGAGCGATTTACAACACATCTGGGATTGTCATCTTTCAGTTCCTTTGAGAAATGATATTTGTGGTATAAATGTGTTACTGGCTCTCCAAAAACAGCTTTGTGTGAGCTCAGAATATACTTGAACTTCGTTTTGTATACACGGTAGCAACCATACTGATATATAGACACTATTTTTTTGCTAAAGTCCTAGTTTATGTCAAAAAAAGTCACTGAGGATTATACCACCCTTTGACTTACCTTATTCTTCCTTTTTTTACACCAAAATAAGTTTCCTCTTTTCTACCTTGTTTTGCAAAAAAAATTAGGAGGGCTCTATGACAGCTTTTTATTTTTACCATGCAAAACCCAGATTTTCACAATTGCAATCACATTTGGGGGCAAAACTCATATCAGCTGTAGGGTGTCCATGGCATCACCAGCTGCTTATAGAAAGCATGCTGTAATAAAGGACATTAAAATGATTTTAATGAAAGTGTACCATTTGGTGTTCTGGAAAACAACAAGAAGTCGTTTCCCTGTGTCCATCCCTGCTTTCTCTGAAGCCTTAATTTAGTTCAGTTAATCAGGCCTCAGTACATTCCTACTGCCTTTCAGAGGACATTGCCACCTAAGAATTTGCTTTGCTTTGCATTCAGTAAAAAGTGACAATTATTTAATGAGACTCTGCTTTATGTTAAATGCAGAGAACCCTCTAAGCCCAGTGGGCTCCTAGTGCGTGTACATCTGAAGTTAGGATCCTGTAATTGCACAGACTCCTGTAGTATCTTTTTTAATGTTCTGAGCGGTGTAATGCTGTTACAGTGTTCTTGTGATTCTTTTTTTTTTTTTTTTTTAAGTGCATAGTACCAAAATGCTACTGAATTCTAACAGAGAATGGTTTTTCACTCACGGTTACTAACTGAAAGCTACTTTTTGGATAATTACAGCGTTTGCTACAATATGCCGATTAACAAATATTCATGCTTTTTTTTTTTTNTTTTTTTTTTTTTTTTTTCTTCAAAATCCCGTGTTGTTAGTGGACCTGTTGGACCTGAACACAACAAGTGAAGTTTTCAAACAGCACAAGTTGGGTCAAAATGACCAGCTGATCGGTGTCCAGGATGTGATCAGCTGTCTCACTACCATCTACAGTGGACTTGAGGAAAAACACAAAGATATGGTGAATGTTCCTCTTTGTGTAGACTTATGTCTTAACTGGCTACTCAATGTATATGATAGGTAAGTAAAAAAATTTTTGTTTACAGTGTGTACCCCTGGAATTTAATGTAGTACTAACAAAGTATAAACCGCTGAGACAGAATTAGTAAGATTTCCGCGTGACTTATCAAAAATGCTAGACTTACACAACTGTTGTATATTTTTTGAGTTAGTTTCTTGAGGAAATGTTCATGATAATAGAAAAATGATAAGAAGTTATTTGATAAAATGTCATATCTTTTGCTAATTTTGACTCTGTAATGAAAGTGCTGTTGCTTGAAATGATCATGTTTCTCATGCTGTCCTGCTCGGATTCACTGAATGGGTTATAAACGGATTACACTGTTTACCAAAGGGTTTCAGGAAGTATGAGTAGAGAACTGAATATACTGCTTTAGCTATGTTCCTACTGTAAATGATCCAAATTGTCCAGATTGTTTGCTATTTGTACCCGATCCTATTTCTGCCACAGGTGGGGTCAGTCTTTTTCTTTACTTTACACTTAGTTTCTTGCATGCCGCAATCCTGGCTGAGCTCCCTGTCTGGAATCCTCCGTCGGGTGGTAGCTATTTTGATCTCGGCACTAAAACCTCTCTGATGCTGGAGGTTTGTATCACTTCTGAGTGGGGGTGCTACATGATCTGCCTGCCCTGGTCCTGGCAGCAAAAGGGTATTTCCCCAGTGGATTGTGAGTTTGCCTCAAGAATATTTCAGGATGCCCACAGTAAGAACTTGTGGGTTTATTTAAATGCATGTCTGCTATTTCCAGAGAGAGCACTAAGTCTCGGAGGACGTGAAAAAGTCCACTCCAGCAGCCCCTTGTGGTTTTGGCCAGCCCTTTCGGAGCCCCCAGACACTTCTTCCTTCTGATGAATGTCGAACTCTGACCTCTCTACCTTGCCCCATGCTATGTCATTCTGCGTGACCTACAATCCATATGTTTTTATTGAGTTGTGCTTTTGAGTCATGAGTTTGTTGCTCATTTTTCTTAGTTACTTTTGCTGTTCTAATCTCCCTTCTGCAGTAAAAACTGGCAAAAGTCTTGGTTTCCATCAGCTCCCCCATTCCCCGTAAGGTAGCTCCTTACATTGCTTGGGTAAAGGCATTTCGGGACTCTTCTGGAGCTGAGGGAAGACGCAGTAGTGCAATACATGGGGCAGTCGCTTCAGAACCTCTCATTGAACGTATGCTTCCGTTCAGTTATACACAGAATTACAAATCAGAATTTCTGAGCTGCTTGAGGTTGGTTAGCAAATTTGTTTCCTTTCTCCCCACTTGAAGATGGAAAGAGCAAAAGTATGTATTGAGCAATGACAAATTCTTATACCTGGCTTTGCAAAAGAGAGCTGTTACTTCTTGATGTATGCATTACCTTCCCTACCTTCACTCTCTTAATCAGTGTCGAATTGTAGCAGTTCATAGCTTTTTGCTTTTTTTTCTCTCAGAGGATTACAGGCTGGTAGTCCTATACTTTGTGGACATTTATTTTCTTTTATTTTTTTACTTTAAATATAGTGGTAGAGGAGAGGGAATGGTGCAGCAGAGTACATATAACCATTTATCATTTCTGTGCTGACTACCTATCATGCTTTGGCATTCAGATATTGCTGTTTAATATTGTGACATTTCTGTTAGCTGGACTTCTCGTCATTACTGCTGGAAAATTGGAGAGCCCATCGAATGACTGGAACTTCTTCCTGCAATTATTTTTATTTTGCTGAGCTCTGTATTGTGGGTGAATAAACACATCACTTGCTAATAGAGCAGCAGATCAAATGGGTTGCTTGACTTAAGTGTTGTTGGTTATTTAGAGCAGGAAACTTAATAATGTCAGAGAATTTTTTGTAGTTACTGGGTGGTTTTTTTTCCAGATTGATCACAAATACATTATATTTTCTTCAGCTTACCTTTGCTTCCTAACTTCAGTTAGAAATCAGTTGTTTAATCTGTTCATTTTTAAAGTGCACGTAGTAAGCAACAAATCTTTCTTTAAATGTTTCCTGTTGCTCCCGTTTCCCCTTGATTATTATGTTGAAAGCTGTAGTGTAGATAATTCTTCAAGCTGATGAAAGACTTTAATCTTCAGTCAATATTTGAAAAATGGAGGATGAGGTTTTTCTGAGATAAAATCACCTTTTATAGTATGTTTCTTTGCTCCCCTTTCAAATCCACTACAGGGGAAAAAAAGGAAAAAGCTGAAAGAACAGGCACCAATTTTAAGCTGCTTTTTTTTTAATTAGCCTTTAAGAAAGAACTAACTTGTGTTGTGGCATTTCCATTGTTTATTGCACTGGTATTACACACATGTAATGTTTGAAATCGTTAAACTGCCTACAAGTAGCATCTGTTAGTTGCATGCTATTAACCTGAGATTTAATTACTGAGTCACAGATTGATGGCAAACTGGGTAGCTCTTCAGAGTTACCTACCGATGTCCTTGGCCCTTACAAAGGACCAATTTATTTTTAAAATAGTAGGCAAGTCTGTTGTGTTCTCATGATTTCTGACACATCAGGAATGATTCATTCCTCAAGCTGAGTAGAGAAGAGAAACATTAAATGTACTCGGTGACTTTTACTTCTTCAAGAACTCAAAGGTTGTTCCAGGCAGCAACATCTGCCCTGTAAACATTTTCCAAAGTCAAAATTCCTTGGTTTGGTTAGTCCAGAGATTTATTTTTTTTAAGTGAAATTATGAATAAACATGTTACATTTTACAGTGTGAGCTGTGAAGGAAGTTGTTCACTCTGTGAGATAATTTGGCCAGACCTCTGTTTAAATCATCCAAAAGCAGTAGCTGGTGTTTTTTGTTCTGTTACTGTCAAATCTGCTAAAATCTCCAAAAGTCATTTCTATGAAATGGACTGATAACTTTCAGTACTAATGGAATAACTCGACATCTCTTGAAGTGGGTTGATTTAGATATGTTAGTCTGTCACACGTAGTATCGAATACATGTGCTAATGCTGGGCGATGACATCATTTCAATCAAAATTACCCAATCTCTGTAAAGAACCTGTTATGTGCACTGGTTTTAAACTGGTTAGAACACTGTTTATTTATCTGACTTCTTGTATTTCAACTTGTAAATTTTCTTGATTTTTGTGGTGTAGGATACTTTTGATAGTGCATTCTTTTAAATTTAATTTCTTTGGTGCATTAGTCTGGGAAGGGTGTCTATGGCATTGCACATATGCTAACCTTTTCCACATAATCAAAGCTGTCGTATTACAACTTTGCTATTTCTGCTGCACTTACACACCTGGCAAATTCCAAGACCAGGTTGAGTTAATAGCCCAGGCCTTACCAACGTGTTAAGTTTAGCAGAGTCTGAACTTCAGAGGAACGAGAAGGATGAAACTCCTGCTCAGCCAGCCTTAACTGTGTGCCCTGGTTTTGAAGGCAGCTGATGGAAGTTTTCTGCATGCACTCCAGCTGCATTCCCTGTGTTGGTGATAGCTGTCTTGATTCATAGAGGACTCTGTGGAACAGCTTGGCAGGCTGTGGTAGGAATGAGCCATGCTCTAGGAAGGACGTGGCCGGCCGAAGGGCAGGAAGATGAGCACCCTTGGACTCCTCTGTGGGTGATCAAAGGGAGGCATCTGCAGGGACCTTTAGAGATCTGCCAGGCTGCCTCCTGTTGCTGGGTTATGTAGATAGCTGATAGCTGCCACCCACGGTAGTCCTTAATTGTAGTGTCAGCAGTGACCAGACTTGAGGGGTCTTTGGCAGAAGTCAGAACGGAAGGAGGCTCATCATCTTACTTCTCCAATTTTCCTTGCTTGTGCCTGATGTTTTCATGCTGTTTTTCCCCACCCTTGGGGGACATAGATTTCCTCTGGACTTGATTTTGCTTGTCTTGTTTTCTGTTGGTTTGCCAGTCATCTTTATTGCGTATTCCTGTTTGTAATCTCTTATACTTAATTTTGTCCTCTGTCTGGCAACTCTTTGTTACCTGGCTAGCTCCTGTGTGCAGCTGTGCCCGTCACTGTTTGCCCCTTTGGTGTTCACATACCTTAGGTAAAATACTTCTATATTACATCTGGCCATGCCATCGCAAGGCTGCAGAATACTTGCAAACTAGTGTTTGTAACACTAGTTTTGTACACTTCTATTCAACAACCTAATATTAATTACATCCTGATGAGTACATTTGTATTGTACAGGTGTCACAAGCCCCTGTTTTGACTATGGTGTATTCTGTGCCTCTCAAAGGTGTTTTGGGTCCTAACTCTGTGTTAGGATGTAACTTAGTGAAAGGAATAAAGTTTGCATGTGACAGTTGTGTGATTATGGGATGTTTTTGTAAAGTTCGCTAAACTCATTTTCCTGGAAAGACATACCTTCAGATAATTTTAACCCTGCTTTAAAGTTTATGATTGAATTTCCTAGGTGTTTGAGCAGAGAGAAATGTCAGTTATAGGATTCAGTGTGCTGTTGTGCAGCTGAGATGCTCCTGTGACCGAGTAGTGCTAGACCACGTTATGTGATTCCCAAGTGCTCCACACTGCTTGTGCCTGATGTAGGGAGGCTGGGATCATAATAGTTTTATTTGTTTGGAGTTGGGTTAGGGGATTATCAAGGGAACTCACGAGGTGTGGCTCACGCCTTACTGCCCCGTTATCTCTGTGTCACCTGTTCTTCCCTCCTCCTGCATTCCAGTATCTCCTGTAGTAAGATACAGGATAACAGTATTCTCCCTTTCTCTTCTGATACTACAGCCATTTCTAGCTCACTGGTTTTTTCCTTGTTTGCGTGTGTTATTGTATGGTAGTGACAGTCATCAGTGTTCGTATAAAGTAGCTCTTCGATATTCTCTGCAGCTGTGTTGGATCTCTGAAACAGCCAAATCGTTGCTATCTGCTTGGACGGAGAGTCCAATCTATGCAACAAAGTTGTGTGTGCTCCAACCCCAATCCAGCCTCTCTCCCTGTGTGTCATGGTACCCTCTCATGCCCTTCACCAAATGACCTAGTTAGCTGATTCCCTACTAAGCTAGTCCTCTCTGTAGTATATGCTTTCAACGCACTCTCCTATCATACATGGAAATTATGTGTACCTTTTTTTTTTTTAAATGCCCATTTTGGCAGGTGTGAAGGTTGCCTTACTTCTAGGTTGTGTGTTACCTCCTCTGACTGGCAGTGGATGAAGGTGCACCAGGGAGATCACACCTAAAGCAGACTGGCCAGAGCTTGCCTGGTGCATGTGTACAGACAACAGAATCGGCTACAAATTCAAGGAGTTCTTTATTTCCTCCTTCCTCTTTCCTCTCCCTCTCCCCGCTAAAGCAATAAAACTCCAGTTCACTTGGGAGGAGAGGAGTGTCAGCATCACATTAGAAGGGCAGTGAATCCTTAGACTTTATATTGCCTGGGGAAAGAGGTCTCGTATATCCAGAGGGAAAAATGGACTTGAGTACAAGAACAGTACTTCTGTCAAGCAGCTATGATGGGTTTGTCATTTTTTTTACCTGAAGACGGGTTAGAGGTCAATAATGGGCCATTATCAGCCTTTTGTTGTTGTATTGACTGAGAATGTATGAGTTTGCTCTAAACCAGTTAGTAGAGGTATAATAGTTCAAAATTCCCTGTATCAGGATCAGACCAAAAAAATCTGAGCTGCTTAAACAGGTCTTGATTTTGTAATGACCAGCACACTTGTATGGCCCTCCTTTGGACTTCTTTCCAGCAGGTCCACATCCTTCCTGTGCGGAGGACTCCAGAGCTGAACACAGTACTCCAGGTGGGGTCTCGCAAGAGTGGAGCAGAGGGACAGAATCATGAGCCAGCAACATATGTTTGTGCTAAAGCAGGCCACAGTCTTCTGGGCTACGTTATGGAAAATATTCCCAAAAGGTTGAGGGAAGTAATCCTTCCCATCTACTTGGCACTGGTAAGACATATCTGGAGTGCTGTGCCCGGTTCTGGGCTCCCCAAGATGAGAGAGACATGGGCAAATTGGAGAGAGTCCAATGGAGTTCTGTCAAGATGATTAAGGACTTGGAGTATCTGATGTATCAGGAAAGTCTGAGAGAGCTGGGACTCTTCAACCTGGAGAACAGAAGTCTCAGGGAGATCTTACCAATGTGAAAACTACCTGATGGGAGCAGCAGAGAAGATGAAGCCAGGCTCTTCTCAGTGGTGTCCCGCGACAGGACAAGAAGCAGCAGGCACAAACTGAAAGATAGGACATTCTGGTTTTAGACCAGAAGATTTTTTTGTTTGGTTTTTTTTTTTTGTTTGTTTTTTTAATGTGAGGGCAATCAATGGTGGCACAGGTTGCCCAGAGAAGCCATGCAGTCCCCATCCTTGAAGATATTCAAAACCTGAGTGGATATGAGCCAGGACAACCTGTTCTACGTGACTGAGCAGGGGCATTGGTCTAGATCATCTCTCAAGGTCCCTCCCAACCTCAGTGTTTTTGTGACTCTCTAAGCTGGGAAAATGTAAATCATTGAATTGGAAATGTCAGTGCTACAGAGTCTGTGGGTTTAGTGAGCGGTTTTTGTTTGGTTTTGGTGTGGGGTTTTTTACTTATGTATAATTTCAGTGCTAACATTCAGCTGTTTCTAAGAAAAAGGCTAGGAGAGAATATATTGCTCTTTAGAAAAAGATAATATTGCAGGCTTTGTCATTCTTTTTTTATAATTTACTGAAAAAAAAGCTTTTTGTGTGAAGGAAGTTTTACACAGTCCCTGTAACAATCTGTTGAAATCTGGAGAAGTTTGAAGCCTCCACATGTACAGCCTGACCTTTTAGCTGCAAAGCTTTTCTGAATTTCTGCCTCTAATAAACAAATGCTCTAGTCAGCCCTGAGTTAAATTAAACCTAAATTAATGTTCTGCTTTGTTTTTCCATTGAATACAAAGTTAAAACACAGACAGCCCTTACCCAGGGAAGAATGGTGAAAGAACTTTATCAAGGTTGCAGAATGAGCCATTTACACATTCAGGTATGCCAGAATGATGTAGTGTCTGTGACTGAAAGAGGTAATTTGAAGCTAAGCTTGAATGTGTAAAATAGGTGGCACTTTTATAACATTCTGGAAAATTGGGTCCTGATTTTCAAACTAGACAGTAAAAGTAATGGGTGTTTCTGATTAATTTGGCAATAATTTCTCTGTACCTCAGTTCCAGCTTGTGGAAGAGAAGATAGTACTGCCTAGTCTCAGGAGATTAGGTGGTAGTTTTGAAGACAAATGCATTAGTATTTGTAAAGCGCTTAGCTAATTTAATGAGAGCCCGGGAGTAAATTAATAATTTTGTATTCAGCACAACATTTGTGGAGTAAATCAGACAGCAGCCCATATGTTGAATGGATGGGACAGAAAGAGATACCTAGTAACCACTTTAGAAGTAATTAAGGGATATATCCCTTCTGGTGGGGCGATATTAATTTTAGTACTGTCTTACTTGCTGGTGAAGGACCCAGCTAACCTTAAAAGCAGGGGGTTGTGTATAATATATACAATTTCACTGCTATTCTCATGATTTGTTTGCCATGGATCATCTAAAGACAAAGGGTGTGGTGTTTTCTGGTCTTTGAAAGAGGATGTCATGACATCTTTTACGGATATGTTTCTGCACTGATCTTTTGAATTTTACAATTGTCCTTTTCCATGCACCCTGGTTTTATTGCTTCTGGTTTTATCTTTTTGAACAGTCTTGCAGATTTAAAGTCTTGCAGTCTTGCAGATTTAAAATCGGTTGCTTTGGTACCCACTTATCTGCTCTCAAGTTGCTTAAGGTTTGGTGTGTGGTTTTTTTGGGTTTGGCCATTTTTATTTTTTTTTTTCATGTTGGACAAGATGAGCCTGAAGTCCTGCTGCTTGAAAAGAACAACAGTTCCACATCGTTTAATAACTGCGTTTGATTAGCTGTTTATGTCCTACAACACATGTATATCAGAGCATTTTAAACATAAAAGGAAAAAATGAAGTGAAAAAAGGGAGGAATTACTGTGATTGAAAGCTTGGTTTTATTTTGCAGCCCTTGTGTTTCACACTGGGTAATAGGCTTTCCTGCTGTGTGCTCATGTATTTTCTCTGTGTTTATCACATTATTAAATCATGTTGAGAGCTTTACAGAGGTAAATGTCTGCCGTTGTGAAGTAGTACAAACTGTTTGACATGTAAACCCTTTAGAAGGTGAGCTCAGCTTCTGTAAGGGAAGCATTCTTAATGTTATTTGTAGTGTTGATTTGAGACTTGAAATAGAATTCACTGATGACTTTGCATTTTGAATAGACTTAAGTTGGAATGAAATCAAGTTAAACTGTATTAAATGGTCTTATCTTTATCATTTCAGTGGCCGAACTGGAAAAATTCGCGTGCAGTCCCTGAAAATTGGCTTGATGTCTCTTTCTAAGGGCCTCCTGGAAGAGAAGTATAGATGTAAGGAACAATATATTTTGTAAAATGCTTATATGATATAATTTTCATGTACAATAACAACACACATTGTAGCAAAATCTGTAGTAAGACATTTCTCATGCCTGTAGCAAGATGCTTTTCTTGTAAGTAAAATAGAATTGTTGTTATGATCATTGACAATGGAGAAAGTAGGATTCATATTCTGACTGGAAAGTATTGGTGTCAATTATGCATCGTCGTAGTATTGCACTCCCCAAAATTAAAGGACAGTGTAGCTGTGTGGAAGTATTCTACTTCACTGATTCTGTTCTTTTTTTTGTACGTGTATAGTTTGTGAAGGGACAAATCAAGCAAGTCAGTGTTGATTGGAACAGGTTGATATGTCTGGTAAAGCGAGGAAATACATCAAAATCCAGCAATTGTATTTTGTGATCTATGGGAAAGTTGATCTGAACTCTGAAAATGGTTTTTGAGTATTTGTGCTTCCTGCCAGAATTGTACAATGAAATTTTAAATTATGTTGATTTAAGTAATCTCACAAGATTGGGAAGACTAAGGAATATAAAAATCTGTCACAAAAATAATTGCAGGAGTGGGAGACAATTGAGTAACTTTGTGGCAAACCCCCCTGACAAATACAGAATAAGACATGAAGCACTATGTAAGAGCATCCTAGGTGATGGACAGTTATATATTATGAATATAATCTTAAAATTACTATTCTTTGTAGTAGTTCCCTGACACATTTCCGAAACATGTAAAATGTATAGAGCTTGTATTTGCTGTGTACCACTGGAGCTCTGCAGCAGCTGCTGCTTTCACTAGAAGCATTTGTAGGTAATCAAACAAATAGTTGCTCGGCTTCTCAAAGCAGAGGAGTAGTAACAAGTTCTCGTTTGTTCTTGTTCCTCCTGTTCTGATCAGTGGGCTAGGCTTTGACATCTTTACTGTCAGGTGTATTGTCCTTATAAACCATAAAATTGTCACAAAACAAAACTCTTCAGTGTGAAAGAAATTTTGTGGCTGAAGGAAGGAAATAAGAGTGTCGGGTACTGGTTGTAGTCCTGTGGTGGGTACACAAGCGCTTCGGGGTCCCCTGGCACCGGTCGGGTCACAGACTGATCTTTGGTGTGAACTCTCTTGCTTGTTTTGATTTTGCCACACCCTCCTAATCGTCTACTGCTGAGAGAAATTTTGTCTTTTCTATTGAGATTTCAGATTCTCAGGTGGAAACGGTAGTGGAACTTCTGAGTAATGTCGAGAAAATAAGTCTCTTGGAAGGAAGGACAGGATCCCCAAACATGGGTGCTTAATAAGAATCACATGCCTTCTGGTTTTTTCCTTTTCTCAGACCAGCTCCTGACATTTGTTTCTCCTTATGGTTGTATTTCCTGTACACATTTCCAAGGCATGGTCAAGCCCAGGCTCCTCTGAGCATGGCAACTTGAAGAAACACAATTTCTGGGCTGCTGAAACACTGGATTTATTAAATAATGTGCTAAACTGACAGTTTACCAGTACAATTGACTTTCATCTTTCTCTTGTACCTTTTTGGGCAAATCAAGCTTTTGTTCATTTTTTTCTTTCTTTAATGTGAAGCCTTTTACTATTTTTTTATTTTTATTTTTATTTGTTTTTAAAAGCCAGCTTTGATCACATTCATTTCCAGTAAAAACAGGAATTTAGTTAACTGTACATTCATTTCTAGTATAGGTAGGATCTTTTCACTTGACACATTTTTAAATGCTTTGCCAGAGAAATTTCTGATTTTTTTTTTTTTTAAATTAAGCTTCTTTTTAAGATGCTAGACTTCAGGGTTGACATGAGAATGAATCTTTAATTAAAAAAGTCCTAATTACTTTAGGAGAAACATTGAAGCCTCAATTAAAGAATGCCTGTTCTTGAAGATGTTTAAAGACATGCTGAACTTCAAGCACACACCTGGATAATCCTCTGAATAAAAATGGACCTGCAAATGTAATTGAGTTGCTGTGAGCTGTTTACATCAATCCTTGTAGAACAAACAATTCAGGGCCAATGACCTAATCCGGCTGCATCCTTGTTATGCTCTGCTGACTCCCCAAAACAGAGCAGGGGCCACATATGAGATACCTACTGGAAATGGTCCCAGACCCTGCCCTACTCTTGTTCCTGACTGTTCTGGGAGAACGAGTGAAGTCAACCCTGATCTGAAAGCATGATGGATGCACTTTTAGCATCTCAGTGATTTGGATGACAGCATTCCAGTGCCTGGCCTGCGCCCTGGTGCGCTGCTCAGTTCGTAGCCTTAAAGAGTAGACGAGGAAAGAAAAAAAGGTGCACATGCCAAAAGACAGCATTAGCTCAGTTCCAAAATACTCGGAATACAATAAGCAAAATGCCCTCCTTTTTATCACTAGCTGTTTGTACGTTATTGGACTTCTAAGTATGGTGGAAAAATGTTCTTGGAAGGTAAATTTCAATCATATCAGCAAGTATTTGTAACATTAAAAAAAAAAATGTATCTGCGTGTGTGATTATTCACAGCAGATTTTGTGCTTGGTCATGCAATCAGGAGACAAATGATGTCTCAGAGTATGGGCTTCCTGAGGGACAGCAGGAATTTTCTCTTCCCTTTCTTTTCTTCAGTTTTAGAGGTAGAGAAGAGTCATAGCACTATGTAATAGCTGGGAGTGCATTTGTATGCATTTTGCTCTTACCTGGGCTCATTTTTAACACAGAAAGCCCAGACTGGCAGCAGAAACAGAAAATAAGCGTGGAGTTTTATTTAGTGTGTAGATTTGTAGATTTGTGGTCATATCATTTAATGCATGAAAACTGTAGGCTTTTAGGTGAAAAAGAAGGGCTACCTGGAAAAAATGTCGACTCTGAAGCAGCCCAGTTTTCAAATTATATATATCATCTTTGGAATGTGCTTTTTTAATGTTACATTTATGTTAATTTTCAAAACATTTGGAACTAACAGTGATACTTAAAAAAAGGAAGAAAAAAGAATATGCATCCTGTTTGTAACCATACTTATGAACAGCTGACAGCACATTTTTCCATTTTGCATATTTTTAATTATATTTTGGTGTAACTATGGAATATTTATCACTAGATTCCTTGGACCTACTTGGATGGTTTAGGTTTGACAGTGCTAGATTTGTGGGTTTTGATGTCTTGGCAACTTCAGCAAAAGACAGAAAATGTGTTTCGTTGACATCTCACTGCTAACTACTTTATTACCATTTTGGTAGGAATTTAATAAGCTTTTCAACATTTTCAAGTATCCCCTTTTATACTAGCCAGTAAGTACATTTTTTTTTTCAGGTTGTCCAGCTAAGCTGCAATTTGAGTCCCACTGGCTGTCATCCTCAAAATACTAGTGAATTGAATTTAAAATTAACTGATTTTTTTTTTTCTTGTTTCTGCTTTTTTCTCCTCTGGACCAGATCTGAATAATCTTTTCTTTTGCTTCCCCAATCATTCTTCTTGTCCTTTTGGTAGAGTTCCTTATACAGTTTAGGTTCCATATCAATATATTCCGTATATAAACTCATATAATATGTATGTATATATTAACAAACTCCCTTTATAAGAGTTTGTGGCTTCTGACATTGTGTGTAGGTGACATACACGGTCCCTTTTCCCACTGGTGAGCATGGTGTCTGGCTGCACCCTGTCAGACCTAACGCAAGTCCTCCTTCCATATGCCTGCCCCTTGACAGCTGCTCTTGCCATGCCTCCTTTGCCAGGGAATAGCTCATGGGTTACTTTAAAGATGCTGGCCAGATAGCGAGAGCATTTTGGCTTTCTGTGCCTTTAGGAGGAGCTGCTTCTCCTGTGTGTCACACTGAAGGCACGGAGGGTTTTAGGGAAAGAGTACCATCCATGGACTCCCTTGCACTTAAACACTCAGGTATGGCACAGCTTCCAGTGTCAAGTTTTATTTGTTTTTTTTAAGTAGAGTGTTTTGGAGGAGTTTGAGTGCCTCAAAGGCATTTGCTGATTTCCTACCTGGATCAACCCTAGCTGATGATTCTCCCTATTCCCTTTCCTGCCACATTGGTTTTCCTCTATTTACTAGCTCCCCAATCAACTGAAGGTTTCGGGCTTGGGAAATTACTTCATCTGCCTCCCAGCCGCAGCAGTTAATGAGTTGTTCTTTTAGTACCTGTTTCCACTGTAGACTGATGCAAATAGAAAGTAAAACAGGCTTTTTTTTTTTTTAACTATCAAGGTTTTTTTAAACTGACTCTTAGAAACTGGAAAACTATCCCGCCTGCAGCTTCTAGCTAGCCAGGATGCCTGCAGCCCTGCGGTGCTCGTTCTGTCACCACCGTTGTCCGCGGGGGGTTTTCTCACCACTAAGCCCTGAAGCTGCTGCAGCATTTCTTTAACTAGGCAAGAAAGGGGCGAGAAAAATACAAGAAACTCTAAAAATTAATTCACTCATCTGGATTTCTATTTTGTGAAAATCTTGGGGTTTTGCCTCAACCCCCTTTGCCAAGAAAAAAGGTACGACCAGACTTTGAGAAGCATGCTGACAAAGCTTGGCAATGGCTCCGAGTGAATCACAAAGCAATTTACAGAGTGAAATAAAGGAGTTTCTCTTGAGTGTTTCTGAACAAAGCATGTCTGTTTCTCAATCAGAAGTGCAGTCAGACTGAATTTTCAAATTTAATTTCTTTCTAATCTATTAACGGTTGCTCTGGTGGGAAACATGAAAAGTAGGGGAATAGTATAAATGAATTTTTTTTTAAGACTACTTGGAGCTTTTATCCAAGTCAACCACTGAGTGCAAAAGGGGAATGTAAAAGGCAACTGTAATGAACATTTCCAGAAAGAATTCACTTTCATTTCTTCTGTAATTTATACCTATCACAAAATTTAAAAATATTTCTGAGATGAACTCAGTGTTTGAGATATTTTCAGGAGAGATTAATCTTGTGACTAAATATTAATGTACACAGCTGCAAAGTTCATGAATGACGGATTGTTGGCAGTATCATGCTAAAAATTTTAGCTGAAAGTTTCAACAATTAATGATGTCCCATCAAAGAAATGTGCTAAGAAAGCACTTAAGAAATATTACCTATGCTGCAGACAGGCCTGTTAATTCAGTGCTTTACTGTGGCTCTTAAGTAGGTACAAGCAATATCTTTCTTCCCATTAAGTGCCTGTATCTGGAAAAGTTTTCTTGATCCCTTTCAGCCTCAATTTTTTCTGTCGTTACAGTCTTCCCAAAACATCCACTTATACTGCAGGGCTTGATGCCTGCCTTAGGAAAGGGAATCAGTGAAGTGAAAGTGCATGGAGACAGAGGTGGTTATCAGAAAGCAAACGTGATTAATGTTAACCTCGAGTTGTCTTCCTGGCTGCTGCTCTTGCTTTAAGCTGTTTCACATGGTCAGCTGTGCCTTGTGCTGATTTTTAGTCTCAGTTCAGAGCAGACGTGCTTCATTCCCTGAGTAACTGAAGGACGGCATAGATGGCGTAGTCCCAACCATCCAGATCAGATGTAAACAGGACAGTGGCCGTCTGTAACCACATCGTCACAAAAATTACAAAGCTCAAGCTGCAGTGTTGGCGAATAGAAGGGGGCATACATGGAAATGAAATGATTTGGTGCCTCTTGTTGGTGTTGCAGATCTCTTCAAGGAGGTGGCAGGCCCCACAGAAATGTGTGACCAGAGGCAGCTGGGCCTGCTCCTTCACGATGCCATCCAGATCCCGCGGCAGCTTGGGGAAGTGGCAGCCTTCGGCGGCAGCAACATCGAACCCAGCGTGCGCAGCTGCTTCCAGCAGGTAAGGTAACAAAGACCTGCACGTGGGGGGAAAAAAAAAAAACAAACCACCTCTCTGTGAAGTGTTAAGATCCACTTTTACATAGTGTAAAAAGAAGAGGGGAATTTTAAAACATCCACTGAGTTTTTGAACAGAAATGAATGTGCTCCTGCAACTAAATGTGGGAACTTCTTGTGAAAATGCAGCTGTAAAAGATGGTTTACGGTTTAGGAAAAGATCAAACAAATTACTTTTTAGCGAAAAGAATATATAAATCTTTGTGGTTTTGACAATATTGGTTGCTCTAAAAGCTGTTAAATTTTTTTTATAGCAGCCAATTTTCCTGCTTTTTATCGTTCAAAGCAACCCAATACTGCGCGAACAAGGTGCTTTCACCTGCTGGAACGAGACATCATCTCAACAGAACAAGGAGATGAGCAATGGGAATGTTGTTGATAGTAATTTTTGACCTTGTGCACCAGGAAATTAGCGTTATTTTACCGACAAACGAGCTTGCAGTTGCACAAAACTTTAGGCATAGTAATTTATATATTGTGAGCCTTTTTGCAGCAGATCAGAACTCAGAATAAAGCTGTCTGACAGCCTGCTGTTCAGCTCCGCACTGCATGCAGGGGGTTAATGAGGCTGCAAGGAGTGTCTGTCTGTGTAAAGAAGATGAGAATTAAAAAGAGGATGTCATAATGGAATACAACCTAGCTCAAACTTTGTCAAGGATTCTTAAGGCTCCAACTGTTTGCTAGTAAAAACTAAACTGCTTGAGTGTATTATTTCTGTGAAAGGGACTGCTTTGAGCACTGTCCAAAGTTACCTACTGGTTAAAAATTCGCTGTGGCATATATAAAACTACTGACTTTAATATTTCTGATTTTATTGAATCAAACATTAAATGTTATAGTGAACTTTTAAAGCATTTTTCTTTTGCCATTCTTCCTTAGACATTTCTACATTTTCATCAGTGCTTGGACAAATTCAGTTGTGCTAGCTTTTTTCAGAACTATTAGATTCATTTCTGGACTCTGAAGGGATTGGAATTGGAAGCGTGTTTGTCCTCGTCATTAATACTTCGGTAGATACTTACAGAAGTTGGTTTGACCAATTAACCATGTAAACCTTCCCTTGAGGTTTTAACATTGCTGCTTCAGACTGTGAGGTAGTGCTCCACATATCTGTCACTGGCCTTGAGTGGTTAAGGTCACACTGAAAGAAATTATTCATTTGTGAATGGCAGACTTTTTCTGTCACCGAAGAATGATCTTGATGTCCCTCAAGGATCTGCCCCATCTCCCGGGGTTACTAGCAGGGTGGTGTTTAAATACTTGATGTGACTCTATGATTATGCTGATGGTGAGGTTATATCCCTTGTCTCACATGAATAGCTCAAGTTCAGTCCCTGGCTGTGGAGAGAGCATAGAGAAAGTGTGCAGCTGCATGACAGGGTTATCTCAGCTTAGTGAAAACAAGTATTTTGCAGGTGGGGAAAGCACGTTATTCTTTTTTTTCATGCTGCTCCCTCTTACTGGCAGAAAACCTAGTGTTGCTTCTCTTCTTGTCCTACAATTTAAGAATAACTTTCATTTTAAGTTGTGTTCTGTCACTTCCAGTGAGCTCAGAAACGTGACCTTTGTTTTTACTGCTGTCAAAGTTGATGAACAGGATACCTTTACAGCTAGGCTCCTCCGGTGGTTGCAGCTTAAAGATAGCGTGGAAGCATGTTTGCTTCCTAAAGCAATCATAGTAACACTTTAGCTTTGCTACATCCTTGCAGTGATTGTAAGTGCCAGATTTCTTTCATTACTTATTTGCCTGTTTATTTAACAGGTAGGTTAATTAATTTATTTATTATAAACCTGTTTGTGTAATGTGCTAACTTGAAAGAATACCCTGGGCTCAGAGTACAATAAAAAAATTTGCATGAGTCTCATGGGAATTAGTAGATACATGCAAGCACTATGGATTTTCAGTGGTCTGACATCGATATGAGTTCAAAAGTCAACCATGTCTTTAGTCTATGTGAACTTCAGAATGTGCTTGCCTTTCATGCTCTCCTACTTCTTTCTCAAGTCCTTTCAGTTCCAAGATGGCTTTACTATGGAATCCATTAGACCTGCACTATGTACTCCGTCTTCGTTACCATCTGTCACCTCTATCACAGCTGTTCAGTCCTCCGTGTTCTTACTGACTCACTCGTTTTCTTTATTTGCATTTTAATCAAGGTTGTTTCTTGTATCCTGTAACTGGTTTTACATTAACCTGGCATGAAAAGGATTGGCACAGGTTAATTTTTTTTTTATTTAATTCTAAGGAAAATCTGCTTGTGCCCGTGGTGTTTGTTTCGTTTTGTTTTTTAATTTGGATGTGGTTTATATATTTTTTTCTTTTCTCTCCACAGAACCACAATAAGCCGGAAATAACTGTAAAGCAATTTATAGATTGGATGCGCTTAGAGCCACAGTCCATGGTATGGCTACCAGTGCTACACCGGGTGGCAGCTGCAGAAACAGCGAAACATCAGGCCAAGTGCAACATCTGTAAAGAGTGTCCAATTGTCGGCTTTAGGTAAGAGGAGGGGTGGGTGCAAGGTTTCTCTGAACACATCCACTCTCTTATATCTTCCATCACATACAGTTCTTTCTTTGTTTTTCCACTGGTTTCCTGCTTTAAGATGGGATTTGCCACCCATGGTGGGGCTGCAGTGTGGCCAGAGCCGGTGTGTTTGTGGCTCCTGCAGTACCACTGTTAGACACCCAGCGGTCCTGGGTGGGCTCTCATCGGGTGTTTTGGCATTGGTGGATCCAATAGATGACAAATTGAGGTATGAATGCACTCCACCTGTTCTCTAAGCACAAGACCAAAAGGAGGTGATCAGTAAGAAAAAATGTTGGTTGGCTGTCTGCTCTCCTGCGTTAAGGCTTGGGAAGGTAACTCCTGCCAGGCAGGCAGTATTAAACACCCTTCAACAGCAGCCCTCCCTGGCTTAGCACAGACAGTGGTGTGTTACTGAGATGAGATTTGCACAGTTCTTGTCTACAGCAGTGAATGTAATCTAACTTTCGTCTGCTCAAAGGAAGCTGTGAATTCTAAAAGAAAATATGAATGATGCCAGGATTATTCTCCGTATTATCCTCCTGAGCCATATGATTTTACTATGAATTATCATCATGGGGCATGAGATAGGTGGTACTCTTAGTGAGTACTGTTACAACTAACATGCTTTTGTTAATTGATTACTCCAGTGTATAAAATTGAGGGGAAAAAAAAAAAAGGGAGGGACTAGAACTAAACCTAACTGGCTTTTTACTCTGCTGTGGTCATGAAGTAGTGTGTTATTTAGGAATGATATAAAGCAGTCTTTCTTTTTAAGTGATTCCAAGACCTTTCTTTAGGTATCTACCCAGATGAGTAATTTTTGTGCCCCATGCTTTCTGTTTCTCCTTCTTTCTGTTCTTTTAAAGGATATTAATATGAATTCTGGGGCCAGGTTTACCTCACCTAGCTTTACATACGCTGGCTTTACTCAGTCTTATAAGATTGAGCTTAAGAGGAATTTTTTTCCTGTGCGGGGGGTGAGGCAGTGGCCCAGGGTGCCCAGAGAAGCTGTGGATGCCCCATCCCTGGAGGGGTTCAAGGCCAGGCTGGATGAGGCTTTGGGCAACCTGGGCTAGTGGAGGGTGTCCCTGCCCATGGCAGGGGGGTTGGAACTTGATGATCTCTAAGGTCCCTTCCAACTTAAACTATTCCATGATTCTATGTGAGTACTTCCAAAGGTAATTAATCTGATCAAACTTTGTTGCCTGTCGTAAGAGGAGATTAAATTCCTCTGAATGTTCCTATTTTTCTTCATTAATGATTGAGGGAGCGTACAGTGACAAAGCTCCAGCTCAGACATCTTTTAGATGCCTACTTGGGGCTGATGAAACTTGTCTGTACTGAAATATTTTGTGTAGAGAGGAAGGACGTAGAGATAGAAAAGAAGACAAAAGAATGGCTCATTCTGAAAAATTTCTGCAATGAGGCTAGAAATGTGCACCAACAAAAGCGTGTAGCATCTTAGCAGAAGGTAGATGTGGCCATTTAATACACAGGCTCTGAGTAAAGATTATAAACAGCTGAATCAGCATCCTTAAAAGTGATCTTTACATTTACAGACACATACTGTCTTGCGAAACAACACGTAAAACTCAGCAGGGGCAAAATGTGGATTGATACTGAAAGCTGCTCTCAGGAAGCAATTTAATTTGAATTTTAACTATTCAGTAGCTATTCAATTTGGTTCAGTTAGCTCATTTTGGTTTCATATAAGTGATATAACCTCATCCAGTCAGAACAACCATACAAAAAACAAACAAACAAAAAAAAACAAAACCCAAAAAAACCCAAAAAAACAGTGGGCAGAATCTGGAGCTGAAATGTTGCTTTAGTCAGTTTTTGGAAAAACAAACACGAAACAAAACTATCATCCTCCTGGTGGCTGCATTTAATGCAAGGGATACTGTATAAGTTTGTTACTGTATTTATACACATACATGCTTTTAAAAAAACCCAAAAGTAAATAAATCAATGTAATTTTTGAATGTAATCTTATATGATTTTTATAACTAATGAATTCTCAAGAGTTTTGCTTTCTGAAATGTGTTTAGACTTGCTGAGCATCAAAATGATGTAAAAACATTTAAGCTAACCGGTAAAGTAAACCAGTCTGGTTTGTAAATGTTTTTTTCTGAGATAGCATCTGAATACTAGAGGAAAAGAAAAGCTCAAGCAATGTCATTTTAAGTCAGTTTGAACTTTAAAATTATAAACTCTTCACACTCTATCTGTGAAGTTGATGCCTGTAAGATTTTCTGCTTCAAAGCAACTTAGGCAACAGATGATTGATGTTGGGTTTCTATATAGCTCTAGGGGGCCGGCATTTCTTTTGAATACTGAACGAGTTGATCTGTGCAGTGTAGGAAGGCTGCATGAAGTGGACTGAAAGGGCTGCAGGTTTCCTGTGTCCCGTGCAGCTGCTGCAGTGGCACGGTGCCCCCGGCTCTGCAGCCGTGAGGAGTGCTGGCTGTGCCGCGTCCTGCCCGTGCTCACCCGCACACTTCAAGATGCTTTCAAGGCTAATCCCAACAAACTCAGTGTTCTTGTGCTGCTGCTGCTGAAAGGCACATGACACCATTTCAGAGAATAATTTGCCTTCTGAGGCTTAGTAGCAAGTAACTCCTAGAACTAAACCTAGGAGCTCTAATCGCTTTGTTTAATGTCCCTGTAGGTACCGGAGCCTAAAACATTTCAACTATGACGTGTGTCAGAGCTGTTTCTTTTCTGGCCGCACAGCAAAGGGGCACAAATTGCATTACCCAATGGTGGAGTATTGTATACCTGTGAGTACCAATTTACTGACCATTCCCAGTTGCTCATGCTGCTGATTTTATGTGGGTGGTGTTTGCATGCTGTATAAATGGGTGGAAGTACTCAATTCCGAGAGAACTTGAACTTCACTTTTGTTTTATAAAAACAAAGCTGGAATATTAAATACAATTGCAGTACTGGTACACTTGCACACACCCACACACACTATAAAGGTGAGAACATGTCAGAGGAAAAGGACTCGCTTTACTACTGCTATACCGTAGTAAACAATGTCTAATATTCTAGTAATGCACTTTAATGTTTTTAGAGGTGCATAAGCTTTGCCGTCAGGTCCAACATTTTGCTTGCTTCACAAAAACATGGTGTTTTGACAATCGATGGGGTTAGCACAAAGGACACAGGCACCAAATTTAAAAAAAAAAAGAAAACGTATTTTTACTTATGCTTAAAGTGATAAAATTATGAGAAAAATAATACAGTGAAAATAAATTAAAGCAAGATAACGTAAAGCAGCAAAATAATAAGTGAACTACCATAGCAAGCAGAAAGTAAGGTAATGCACTTAGTCATTACTACATAGAGTTAGCAATAGTGATTGAGAAAGATCCTTCACCAGTTGCCCTGTTAATACATTACCATCATCCAGATCCGCAGTCGCTGAGGAGCACAGTTGCAGCAAAGGATTTGGAGAGCCCTTCCCAGCAATTGGGAAATCTCTGTATAGATGAGGCTTCCAATTTTCCCTGCAAACAGTCCCCGCTTTTAGACAGTTACATAAACAACTTTCTGTCTTAAACTGCGAAAAACATCTGGTGTAGTTTTCTCCTTGTTAACTTTCATCTCTAGCCTGGCTGGGGACAAGAGGGGAGATAACAAGATCAGAAGAATCTGCTAATCTTGATTATGTATCTCTCAACAAAGCTTGTCACATTCCTTTGCCATGTGTGGTGACAGGGCACATCTGTGCTTAATTTTGGCTACTGTTATGCAATTAGTGTCTTTCTGCTGGCTTACACAGCAAGTGTTACAGCAATGCTCTATAAGCATTACAAAACTTTTACAAACTACTAGTGTATATTAGTAAGGTAATACATTGCCTGTGTGATCAATATTAGACGTGTTAGCTATATTGTTAGGTTCATCTAATCAATATTAGATGTGTTAGCTATATTGTTAGGTTCATCTAGAGGTCAACTTTGGTTCAGGGCCTCACTGCTCAGGCCCTAGTGTTTCACGTGGTTGGAAATGTGTTGTGTTCCCCTGAGTAGTTACTCTTTACTGGGATATTTTAAAATTGGTGTGTAGCTGGAAAAAAAAAAATAGAGTTGACAGTTTCTAACCAAAAGTGGTGTGAGGTTTGCCTGAAATACCTAAAAAAAATAATTTTGCAACACAACATTTTCTTAATGAAATTTCAAACGTGATTTTTCTAGGGTAGTTTCTAGGAGACTTTAAGAGGAGAAGTGGGTAACTTCCTTCATAAAAATACCACTTTCACTGTTTTTTATTTCATAGTTGTTTGCATTCTTAGGAATTTTAACTCTGTCTCAAATAAGTTAATAGGATAATTGGTGTGTAACTTAAACAACAGTGGTGAAAGGTCTATATGCTCAGAAAAACAAATTCAGACCAGAATGTAACTACAGCTGATTTCCACTAGTGTCACAAGGTTCTGTGGGTTCTTCTAGTAGCAAAAAAAATCATTGAGTTTATTGGACTGTCTTTTGCTGCAGTAGTCGGGCTTGTTACCTGTGTTTTCCCACTCTCTTTCATCCCATGTGTCTCCCATAACAGAATTCAAATTCCATCAAGTTGTGGTTTCACTTCATTATGATCAGAAGAAATCGTGAGCTACATTAGATTGTTTATATTCATATTATAACCTAATGTTGGGATTTGGTTGGTAAATCAGTATGCCAGGCTACATTCTGCAGAATTTTTTTTAAATAGATTTGTTGTTTTTCAGCCAGTTCTAGTGTTTGTTATAATCTGTCACCAGTTTTCTCTTTCTGCCTCTTATTTTACCTCCTAGTAAAATAAACCCTGGTTGCAGCTGGGGACTCTATCTAAAACTGACATCAGGTCAGGATTTAGGCCAGACTCTGCAGGTCAGTGATCTGAGCATGACTACATGTCAGATTTCAAGGTGTATAACAAAGCCTATGCTAATATTTTATATTCTTATTTGCCCAATAATATAAAAGTAATAAGAAGTCTTAGTACGTTAGCAACTGTGGGATTAAATTATATTACAACCTGATAGGAAAAAATTCATTGGTTTTCTGAATCCTACTATTTGTCCTTAGAATCTGTAATGTTTGAAGTTGGTTTGAGTTGAAGTTTAATTCCTTTTAAAGATATTTTTTCACACAGCTAGGTTGGTTTTTGTTTTGTTTTGTTTTATACGGTTTTTGTGGTATAACATAGGCCCAGTGTTGCCCATACTCACATGATTGTTCTAACTCTCAGGATCCAGAAGTCTGTGGTGTTTTCCTTCCTTTATTAGACATCATTAACGATACGGTGATAGTGATTGCTTACTTGCTTCCTTAGCCAGTGTTGCCCAAACTATCTGAACATGTTGGAGATGTATTTTTCTTAGATTCACTTTCTTTTTATTCCTTAAAGTTCTCTCAAACCTCATCTTTAGTTTATATCGTGGTTGTGAAACAGAAATGTTCTTCGTTAGCACCTATAATGTACAGAAAACTCTGAAATTAACCCTTCTTGTTACATTAGTCAAATACAGATTACAGTTGATATGGGGTATGGTACTGTCTCTGGAAGAGGACAGTGCATTTCTGATGACTTCTGGGTTTTGTCTGAAGCAGCAGATTTGATATTTGAGATAAATTTTCAGTTCTTGTTAAACATGTCTACGTTGGATAACTGCGAGCCATTTCATTTACAAGTAAAGGCTGTCAGACAGAAAAGTATATTCTGGAGAAGGCTGGAATCTCCACTGTCCCGGGGTCTAGGGACACCTTGTGTCATAATGAAGATTTCTGTTTCCACTGCAAAAAGAATATAGTTTTAAAACAATATTAAGTGCAAAATAAGGTAACCTAAGTCAAAAGTCCCTTCTTTCCATGAAATACGGGAGGAATGAGGTGAATCCAGTGTGGGATAATAAGGGGAATAAGATGACATTCTTGATTGAAATGAGTGAAGGAAGGCAAGTGTGTAGGAGGTAAAGGAAGGAAATTGGGGCAGTTTAGAGCAGAATAAAAGAGATGACATATAATTTCAGTGACACACAAAATTGGAGGTCCAGCACTGACTGCCGCTAGTCTGGAAGCTTAATAATGGAGTTGGAATTTTTCTTGGGTCCTGCTTTAAGTACACTCTGCTAGCTCCATTTCAGTAAAAAGAAATGAACCATTAGATGAACAGGCTTCTTATGTCTATTTGACTTCCCTGATCAGTACCTACATGCAATCCATTTGAATTGGTCTCATCTGAATTAGGTCAGGAATAAAGAACTGATTCCACGAAAAGAATCCAGTGTTATTTTGTATTACTCTTTGTAGTAATGCACTATGATTGGTGTACTAATTTGTTGCTATACCTCTCTGCATATTGAACTCATTTAGTGCAATATAATAGTCAAGAATCAAAAAATTCCCTACAGGAAGTTATAGAATAACTTGTATTTTTAAATGGAACAATGCCTGAAAAGTAGCATAGAGCTGGGTCTATGAAATAAAAACAAATAAATAAAAGAAGGTACCAAAGGCCAATGAATCATTCATTAGAATCCATTATATTACGGTACAGATAGCCTGAATAGGAAGAGTGCATCTACTCTACATTTTCAACCCAGTTCAAAGGCTGTTGATGTTAAAATGTCATTTTTGTGGCTTGTGTTGCAAAGCAGAGTACACATAGGTGTATTCATCAAACTGCCTTAATAAAATCCAGCTTCTCTCTCTTACTGTTAATGTCTATAAATGGATTAATGTCAAGAATAGTAGCAATAAATAGAAAAAAAATACTTCCCTGGTCAATAAATCTGACATTTAGAACTGGAGCTTAGTTGCAGATGGTGGGAAGACCTTTTAATTGTCTCCAGGTTAGCAGATCAGTCCAGGGTTTGAAGGGGCTTCACAGAAGGTCAGTTACTTCTACTTAAATTTACATCATTTGGAGAATGGCTTAAGGAATCTGTTTTTAAAAGTAAATTTGCAAGGAGATGATATTCAATCTTAATGAGTTTTGTGATATTTGCATCAGATGACAATTGCTTCATAATTTCAGAACAGGGCTGCTTATACCAGAAAGTTGTGTGTAAGTCATTCAAACCGAATCTGTAATGCAACTTAGCATTCACCCTAGCTTGGAATATAGTATTCTTTATGCTGGAAATGCAAAAATTCACGATAATGGCTTTGGTTATGTCTTTTTTTCTTTCAGTCAGGACTTAGAGATGGATGGGGTAAGGAACTGAAAACATTACTGTCTCTAAGTAGAATAAATGCAAGGTTATTGTAGTTATCTTTTCAGAGAAAGACTATTTAAAGGGTAAAAATAGATTTTTTTAATGTAGAATTTTGCACAGAGATGTGTAAAAATTTTGAAAGATATTCCTAGTATCTAATTTAGAAATACTCTGGAATAAGTACCTGCATGATTTATTTTTCTCTCTTTTGGAATGGAAACGCTCTGTGGTGGTACTTGTGTCATATGAATGTGACTTTCTGTGCCAGTGGGTCCTTTGAATTTCAGATGGAAATAGTTACCACATCAGTTTCCTTTCTCCAAACTGTTTCCATTTTGCAAATCCTGTATTCCACAGTAAAACCTTAAAAGCAGCTTTTCTGAGGTAATGTAAAAACATCAGATCAGCAGTTCTGAAAATTTTCTCATCGCAAGTAGTGTTGCTTCCTGACCCCAGTGAAAGCGTAACCAGTTTTTGTAGTTCTGTGCCACTACACTCACCAGGCACACCCCTTATTTTGGGAACTGGTTTTTTTGTCATCTGTCGTCTTTCTATACAGAACAGTGGCAAGCAGCGGTTAGCCTCCTTATCTTCCAGATGACCAGAATTTTATGTCCCTGAAAGAGGTCAGAACATGACAGGTGAGACATCAGAAACTCTTGGTTGAATGATAGCTCACCCCAGACTGAAGATTTTTTCCAGAGCTGATAAAGCTTATCTGCAGTAGTGCCTGTGAGGCTTCTCCTCTAGGTAAGTCATCTGAAAATGTAATTGCTGCTGACATCCAGAGAAGGCAGATACATTCCTGAACATTAAGCAGCCTCAGTGTTTTATAAGCAACAAATTGACGTACGTCAGGCAGTGGCTGCATTTTGACGTGCTTATCAGTGCACCAAGTGTGGTGCTTCGCTGTTCTCGGTACTGGTTTGTTCGGTGGGGAAGGGGAAAGCAAGTAGGGAGAATGGTTGAATCTGGCTGTTTTGCATGCAGAACCTTGCTTCCAGCTGTGGAATTCAAAGATTACTCTTTGCCTTCAGAAGAACAGCAATCTGGTCAGGGTAGTCTTTGATACTTAGCAGCTGGGTGACATGCTTTCCTCTAGGTCTTAATCTTACAGTTGCTCTGATAGCTGGCTTATCAGTTACCTTTTTAAAACTTTGTTAAATTCTGAGGTAGCTTCATTTCTCTTGAAATTGCAGCTTGATTTCATTGGACTAAACTAAAATACACAATCTATGAGCAGGTTCTCCTCTTGGTGAGCAAGTGCTGTGAAATGCCTTTTTTTGAAAGTGGTTGCAGAAGGTTAGTCTTCACAGTGCAAACATCACAGATGTGGCAGTGACAGATGGAAATACAGTTATATCTTTAAAACCTAGTTTTTTTGCTATCCTATCTCATGCCTCTATCAAGGGATGTGAGATGCTTTTTAAAAGCATGGTGCTTTGTTGAATGGGAATGAATGTATGCACTTTAACATGTATTCAAGTTATTGGTGAATTGCATTCTTCAGTGTCAATTTAAAAAAAAAAAATGATTACATGAATTAAATACCTGTCTCTCCACCCCGCAACCTGCTCTAGGGTGTTTCCCAGCCTCCCAGTGGTGCCCAGCTGACAGCTGCTTTAAGATGCAGATACCATCCTGCCGGCACATATGGTGGCTGTTACCATCAGTAGGTCCAAGAATTTCATTTTCCATCAAGTAGAGTCAAGCTCATTGTATAGATTTTACCAAAAGTTACAGATAAATAAAATGTCAAAAAAATAAAAATATGGATATGGAAAAAGGGGTTGGGTTTTTTTAAACCACAAACCCTAAACTTTGCTAAAGCATTTGGAGAATATGAAATGATAACAAATCCAGGTTCTAGGGCTTCTATTAAAGAATAAACTAAACTCCTTTTAGACAACATAGATGTTCTTTTATGCTGCAAATCCCTGAGCATGTCTTATTATACAAAATGTTTATTCTTGCAGCTTGCTTGATTATTGTGTGTATTGAATGTCTGTGAACATTTCTCCAGCTTCCTCATAACCCATGAATGTCTGGGGTTAGTGGCAGCATTCATTAGTGAGGTTCACATCTCTGCTGGGAATCTGTGGCTATGTGTATATGCATTGGGTTTGTATCCCCCCAGCACCCTCCCAGTGCTGGGTGTCACACTGGCAGCCAGCAGGGGGTTTGTCACACAGCTTGGGAGGGGGTGGAGCCAGGACAGCTGACCCGGATTGGCTGTTCCATACCATGTGACCTCAGCTCAGCCATAAAAGCCAAGGGCAGGCAGGAGGAGGGGGACATTTGTTACCGGGTTTGTCTCCAGGAGCAGCCGCTGCACAGACTGAAGCTCTGCTTTCCCGGGAAGTGGCTGGACATGGCTTACTGAGGGGAAGCAGAGAATCACATCTTTGTTTTCCTTTTGTTTCTGTGCATGGCCTTGGCCTTTGCTTTAGTTTAACTGCTTTTATCTTGACCCACGAGTTTTTCATCTTATTCTCTCCCTTTATTTTGCTGAAGGGGGAGTGACAGAGGGGCCTGGTGGGCACCTGGCATCCAGCCAAGGTTAACCCACCATGGTATATTAGAACAGGTGTTAGGCATAGTCTAAGAAATGTAATTAAGAGAGTGATGACTTGGGTGCAGACTAGTCCCTTTTACATAGGCAGGTGCAGTGAAAGGAATGGGAAATTGTTTAGGCTTTCATTATCACTTTTATTGTTTTTTCTTTGAAAAAAGAACAGTGAGAAATAAATGTAAATACATAGGTGTATATACTGTAAGTATGATGTATTATTCAAATATATGTTTTCTATATTTATGTTTATTATCATTTTATATTAGATGTTATTTAAGTTAGAGCTCTCCAACTGGCTTATTATACTGTTGGTAGTACTTTTTCCCAATGAAGACTTTTTCTATTTTTAATATATTAAAAACATACCAACTATTTGTTTTTTTTAACGTACATATGAAAACTGTGTCTCAGGATATTTGTGTTTTTCCACTGCTTTCCATGTAAATCCCAGTTTCTTAGGTTTATGTTGGTTTACAAGGACTTTTATCTGGTTTTAGTTTGTGACTTATGGCTCATTTATGCCTGTCTGGTGTATTGAAGAATGCTACTGCCACTTTGTCAGTTGTTACAGATTTTCTCTTTGAGACCTTCCACTATAGATGTTTTTTCAGTTATATATGTGTGCCAGCCATGGATCTTAGTCATTCCTTCCTGAACTTTGTCTTGTTCTAAGAACTGCGATTTTAAATTGAGTTGGAAAGTGAAGTCTTCTGGCTGAAATCTTCAGTGAAGGAAAGGATTTTTTTTCTTTGCTTTTGAATTAGTTCTGTAACTAAGGTGTTATTTGTAGTGTTGGCTTGTGTGGAAATAGTGATGATGCAAGGAAGTGTACAAGCAACCTGTTGGTTTTAATTGAGTAGATAGATTCTGCACAACAGTGCCTGGCTATTCTTCTTCAGAAGTAAATCATTGTAGTACATCTCTCTTGGCATGATTTTTGGCTTGGGTTGTGTAGTGTGTTTATATGCAAAAAACAGAAGAAATACTTCGAAGAGTTGCATCTTAGTTGCATGTAAATTAAAATAGTTCTTCTAAATCTGCTCAGATTTCCCTGGTTAGTGTTTATTGTCCCCAGTCAGTACAGTCACAAAGGTCTTCCCAAGGAACTGGGTCAGGCTGTTGTACCAAATAAAGAATACGGCCTGTGGAAAAGGTTGGTGTCTCGATGGACATTTATTTCTACAATGTGTAGGTGCTAAAACTGTAATTCCTTGGCCTTGGGACAGAGGAGTTTTGCGTGAGAAGAAGCAGCCCTTTGGGCTGCCTCATGTTCCCTGTATGAACATTGCAGTGCTGGGGGCAGGTGATTTTGTAAGCCTTCCCTGAATCTACCTGTACTAAAATTTGAGGATTCAAACACTTCTTAATCCCAGATTTGCTCAGTTTGTTATTACTGGTTAAAGCCACATGTGAGAAACTCTTACCAACATCTGTTTGATTAGCTACAGTTTTTATTGCTTGTCTGATCTGCATTACCGAGTTTGTAGCTGCATATATTATACATACATTAAAATACATAAGTGAATAGGGAAGATTTTTAATGTTTTGACAACAGAATGAAATCAAAGAATAGTTTGTCTGAACTGCTTCTAGGCCTCTTTGTAGTACAGAACAGAAAAAAATTTACAAAAACAAAAAAATATTTCACTCTTTTCCCTATAGATATCCATCCGCTTTGGCATCCTTTTGTGTTAACGGGCTTCTCCCAAAGCAGAGGGCGCAGAAATACAATATGTGGTTTGTTACAGGGTTTGGGCTGGAAATCTGTAGAAGCTTTTACAAATCTTCAGCTAACGCAGGAGGTGAACGGCAACGTTTTCTTTACTGCAGCTGCAAGAGGAAATACTTACGTATGATGGGGATCATTCTGTTTAAGTACTCAGTACAGTCTGTGAGCACATATGCTTTCAAGACACACCATATGCTATTGTTTCATCCTGCAGATCTCTTTATTGTCATTTTCACCTTGTATTTTGTGCCTGTATGTTTTATTTGTGTCCCTGCTTTTGTAGCAGCAGTTAACTGGATAGTATTACCAAAGCAGTATTGCCATTACTGCCGTGATTATTGCCAGTTAAGTTGGTTTTTAAAAACAATTGAATCAATTTTAATTCTGCTCTAAAGAACAGAATTGATTTCATGTGGGGATGGGGCTAAGCGCTCGTCGGCTCTGGAAGAGGCTGCATCAGTGGGGACCAGTAAGAAAGCTATTGTCAGGGCGAGGGAGTTGCTGATGTAACTTGTAAATTTCGATGTGCAGAATCTTGTGGCTAACTTTTGTACCAGTCTTGTCCTGCGGTAGGAAGGAAGCGACTGAATCACTCTGAATGTGTTACTTTGGGCACTGATTGTGCTCTGACTGTGCCTTTGAGCAGTGCCTGTACAATAGCTGTCACTTCATCTGCGGGGTTTTTTTTGGCTCTGGAATGATACAGATAGTGGCAGAAACCTGTAGGAAGAGATCTGGCAATTTGAGAAAATGCTCATGAGAAGCTTGACCATTGCAGAAGAGAACAACTTAACAGGTACTGCTCCCATCTCCTGATAAATTTGTCTAGGCATAGCATGAGAGGCAGTGAGTATTTTGTGGCATTTTGTGAATGTGGAGGGCTGTCTTAGTTTTTTCTTTTTTTAAGCAAAGCCATTACTGTTAGCTGTATATTTCCAGCAGAGCCATTACACGGTTTTTCTGTCTGTGGGGTGGGTCACAAGCTTCCTGTGTATGAAAATACTGTCAAGATTGCTTCCAGTGGCTAAGAGTATCCCCTTATATCTGGCAAACTGATTTGCCTTTTTTTTTCTGAAATATTAAGTTTTTGCGCTTTGTAGGACGGGTTATAAATGTTTAGCTTAAGACTTGAACCTGTTTCTGTTTTCCTCTAATTTATAAAGTAGTTGGTAAACCCAGTGGTTAGATTGCTGAGAATTTGAAACCTTGCTTTTTTTTTCCAACAGAAGATAATTTGTAGATTCATTGTCGTTATTATTGTACCATATTTCAGGACACTAAAAAAAAAAAAGGCAATTTTAACATTATTAACATTTTGAAGTTCTTCCTTGTATATTTTTTCAGGACAGTAGCAGCACTGTTACCTTAATGCTATTTAGCAATGTTCAGTTTAATTTCTTTTAACTTTTTAAGACAACATCTGGGGAAGACGTACGGGACTTCACAAAGGTGCTGAAGAATAAGTTCCGGTCAAAGAAGTATTTTGCAAAGCATCCCCGACTTGGCTACCTACCTGTGCAAACAGTATTGGAGGGTGACAACCTGGAGACGTAAGCTTGATTATAGAGTGATTGCTCCTGAGATCACTGGCCTATTCCCTGAAAAACAAAAAAAGTGAAACCCAAGAAATAATCAACAGCGGTTGTAGAGCCTTTTGCTGTATTATTTTCTATGAACTATTTCACGTTATTTGTGGATCTTGCCTGTTTTTGAAAAAAAAAAGGGCAACGTATTTTATAGTTTGGTTTTTGTAAGTGTTTTACTATAAAGCTGTGGACTTTAGCAGGTTAATGCTGGAGGGGAACAAATGGCTGTTTTACAGAGAACACTTTATAGCTTTGGGGAGGCTGGGCTTTTGGAACTGCACTGCTTATTTGGTTATCTCAAAGCCCCTGGAGTTAAAAACCTCTGAGCTAATTAGGTTTCTACAGGCTTGAGAAATACAGGTGTCCTGGTGAAAGAGACCACACTCGGAGTCTCTGCAGCACTGCTGATGGTGCTGCGGAAATGCTCCGCTTCATTTACGTGGTAGTTGTCAGCAAAGGACACTCTTAAAAGAGCAAAATTAAGATATGTTGACAGGGCATTAGAAGTATTTCCAGGGACTGACTCTCCTTGGCATCCTGGAGTCTGCGGCACTACGGTACTGTCTGAACACAGCACGGCTCAGCCCGCTGCAGCGAGTGGGAAGCTTCAGCAATATGTTCTCTGCCTGCATGCAACAGTTCAGTGCCGTTGCCCATGCTCTGTTTTCATCACCAGAGGACTGTGCATTTTACTTGCCATAAACAAACCAAACCTGCTTATTAGCTGTTTAAGAAACAAGAGGAAGTAATTAAAAAACTGGCTTTATTGATGGCCTGGCTTCTCAGGAAGCAATGCCACAGTCAAATGTTGAAAAGTTACTCACCAGGGCAGTCTTCAGCTGGTCTGTATTTAAAAACAACAAACAAACCCAGCACCAACACAGGAAAGCAAAACTGCTTTGTGATGAAAGTTTGCCGATGGTGCCAGAAACTGGAATGTCAAAACTATGAGGATAAAACTCTCTTGGTCCAGCCATGTGGGAGATATACAGATAAATTGCCAGCATCGTGCTGAGGAAACTGTTGGTATTGGTTCTCTCCCCTGCAAGTGGCAAAACTCAATAATATGTTCCTTTAAATTAAAAAAAAAAGTTATTCAAGTGTCAAAATGCAAAACAATATTTACTTTTTATTATTTTTATGTAGTAGGAAAATAAGCATTGGTAACTTTGATTTATTGAGGGGTTTGTTGGTGGTTGTGGTGGGTTTTTTCCCTCAATATGTTTTTGTAATTATATTTTCTAGTTAGTTTTAAAGGAAGGTCCAAAGCTTGAGTAGAATTTAAATGAACTGAGTGTGGTTTATGAACTGCAGTTCAATCAATAGCACTGATGTGGTATTTTTTTAAAAATTGATTTTTATTTAACAAAATGAAGTATGTAAGTCAGTCTCCTATCTCTGGGATACACAGCAGCATCTGTTGCTGTCTCTCTTCTGTATCAGTAGTTGCTGATTCAAAAAATCTGAGTGGGTTGCTGGTTAAAACTATTTTTGTTTCTTCAGCTTCCTATTGCTTAAATGGCGCTAAAGTTTTGTTTCATAGTTTCTTTCTTTCTTTCTCTTTTCTCCTTCTTTTTTGTCTTCCTTACAGTCCTATCACCCTCATCAGTATGTGGCCAGAGCAATATGAGTGAGTATGCACTGGGAAGTTTGCAAAGCTTAGTGCACTCGTTGTTTTAGCTCACTTGCTGCTAATCCAATGTGCATGTGCTACAGGGCATGGCTGACACAAAGCAATAACACCCTCAGCAATATTGCGAATTTATTTATTTGTCATCAGTCTAACTTGCTTTTAAAATAATGTTGTCTGTATCATGAGTTGCTTTAGACACCACTAATTTATTTTTTTTAATAGTCCTTCCCAGTCTCCACAGCTGTTTCACGATGACACACACTCCAGGATAGAGCAGTATGCTACTAGGTAAGAGATGTGCAATTTCTCCCCAGTACACTGCATTTTGTGATTTGATTCCTGCAGATTTTAATATACTCTGCTGGCTGGACATTATTTATTGAAAATATATAATTCTCTGTACTCAGAAGTAAGTCAAATGTTTTTAAATCATCAGCTTCTGAATACAGCCATATTAAATGTAAAGTAGATGCATTAAATCTGCTGTCTGTCACACAGAATGGAAGCTGTTGCGGAATTACTGTGTGTTATTTCTAAAATGTGCTGGTCTCTTTTTGCTTCTTTTTTAACCTTTGGAAATAAACCGAACTTGTTGGAGATGTAATTTTGCCTTGTAGGATTTAGACCCATCTTTTCTTTTTCTTCTGAGAGGCTGGCACTATCTGTTACCATTGACTTTTAGAAGAGTGTATAATAATCACAAATGTTTTATGTTCTGGCTTTTATGGGCTCACCCTAGTCCTTTTGTGATGTCTGTTCTGCCAAGTCCATCTCGGTGCTTCTGTGTTTTTTTGAACCCTCTTCTGTCCATGCAGAGCTGGGGGTAGTGAAGCACTAACCAGAGCTACGCTCCCCAAAACGACTAACAATACCCAACTTCTAGGCAACAAAGAAATTGATCCATATTACCATGGGAAGTGACTTGGTTTTGCTTTTTGGTGTTTTTATTGTTGTATCTGATCTCCACAACTAAGAAATAGTGTTGACCTTTTCAGCTTTTTGAATAAAAATTCAGAGCTCATGTGTAAGATAACTGAATTCTCACTTACGGTCACCGTAAGAAGCTTCAAAACAGTTTGATAAATACCTAGGATACCCAACAGATGATCTTTAGGCAGGGAAAAAATGAAGCAGAAGCTAACTCTGGAGGGTAGCTACTTCCTGTGAGCCTCCACGTTTTTCTTTCTTTTTTTTTTTTTTTCCTCAGCAATGAATATTTTCATCCTTCATAAGGAGCATAGTACATTGTCAAAAGCAAAGTCGTAGTGCTTTTCAATTATTTGGAAAATTCAATTCTACTATTATTGATAAATAATAATTATTAATTAATTATTCATAGAAATCACCTGATATTTCTTTGGCTATATAACTTAGGTCATTCTGTAATCAAATAAAATTTGATTACAAATTTTCAAATAAAATTATTTTTTTAAATAAAACCCATGGGCAGGACTACAAATTAGATGTGAGAATTTTCTCTCTCCCTGACCTTTTTTCAGCCTGTGGTGCCAGAATGCTGTGGCTTTCTGTGGCCAATTGAAGCAAAAACTCTGGATCCGTGTTAAAGATCAGGGGAGATCCCAGGTGCAATACCTGTTTTCCCTCTCCTCCCTCTCAGCTCTTACCACTTCTGCTCTAGATTAGACTTGCTGAAGGTGAACTGTGTATTTCTTTCAGTTTACAAAGATAAATCTGTACCTGCTCTGTGCAGAAGCTGGTTAGCAAAATCACAAACTTAAATACTAATTACTATGTAAGATAACTATCTAGTTATTCAAGAAATTTTTGCCCTCTAGTAATAAAATAAAAAAAAAGACATAACTCTGTCTGTAGCTTTCATATAATTTTTATTGTGTGCTTTCTAGTTGGATCTGTTATTATGCATATTTCACATATAAACTGGTAAATATTTTTTATTGTCTTGATCGTTTCAGCTAAGTTTCTTTCAGGAAATATTACTAGGGCTTCCTTAATAGGACCGTGCCCAGCAGAAATAGTACACTAGGGCTTGAGACCTTTATTGTCACCAACTGAAGAACGTTCAACTCTCACTTTTCTGTTCACAAAGTCTCCTCCCTGCAGTCAAGTACCGTCTCCCTGTTCTGTTGTGCCGTGTCACCTCTGAGTTGCTAATAATTCCCTTTCTCCGCTTTCACTTTGTATCCTGCCTTGAAGGCTCTTTGCAACTCAAGTCCCTTCCCTGCCTCCCTCTGTCTCCTGGCTCCACGTGCTGTTCCAAGCAAATCCTCACTAAATGATGGGGATTGAAAACGTGGTGATAATGGTAGAATCTGCATTTGTGAGACGGGATATCTATTACTTCCTAAGAGATACGGGGCAGGCTTTCGTCTCTGAAAAATATGGGTTTTGTACAACTTCCCCATGTAACAAAGGGGCTGTGAAGGTTAATTTTGAAAGCTATGTCTCATCAAAGACTTAAAGATGCTGAGCTAAGCAGCGTTATAAAGTGGACTTGTAAGCATCTAACTCACTCTTGTTACTCATTATGAACTACATCTGTTTGAGATGCCCTGGAAAAGAGGTGATCTGAATGTCCCTGGTCACCTAGGAGCTTGTCCTTCCCTTTGGAGGTGGTGTTGGAGCACAATGTCCCACTCCAGCCATGGTGGGATGAGGCAATCAAGACAACTTTGTCCTGTGTGTGCTTTTGTTTATCCTCCTTTATATCAGGAAATATCTGTATTTGGTGCAGTCCAGGTTATGTTCACAGCATTGAGTGTTTCTAGATTTTTATGTCTGTGTCTTACATAGATGAGGTACATCTTTCATAGAAAACTGAACAGACAGAAAATGTCTGCTGTGATTTTAGAGTGGTATGACCTTATATGTACTGTATAATAATCCCGTCCTTTCAGATTAATTCCTTCCAAATGAGAACTACAGGCCATGACTCCCTGTAATTACAGGGTTTTTGTGTTGTTTTCCAGGACTTGTCTGTCCACAGTGTGATGTTATTTGCCAAGCATAATTTCAGATGTTCCATGTGCTATATTTAAAGAGTATTCATCCTCTTTTGTTAGTCTGGCTTTATAAAATTCAAAAAGAAAACCATCTGCGAAAACATCTCTTTAACTAATTTTACCATGAGAGTTGTGGTGGTGCTAATGATAATTATACTAGAGATAGAAAATATACTTGTTCGCTCTTGCTTGGCAAGTAGAATTAGTTAATCATAGCACAAGTTTCTCATAAAAGTTCTCTGGATTATAGGTTTTTATCACAAAATTTATTCCTGTTTACATATACCAAGATGGCCATATCTGAGCTGTTTCGAAGTGAGATTGATCTTCACAGTGTCTTTGTTTAAACTGTGCAGCACTTTCTCTGCAAGTCGTGGTCTCTCCTTGCCTTTCAGGCTCGCGCAGATGGAGAGGACCAATGGCTCCTTCCTCACGGACAGTAGCTCCACCACGGGAAGCGTGTAAGTAGCTCATGCTTGTTAAGACTACTGGGAACTTTGGTTATAGCTGCATGGTATAATCTTCATAAGTTGTAACACAGGATTTAGTCCCAGGGAAATTCATGCCTACATGAATTTCATTGTTCCAAGTACCAGCTGTAGATATTGGAGACGTTCATTTGATGATCTAATGGAGCTCTACGTTTGTCAGCCATTCCATGTCAAAAGGGAGGATATTTTGTACAACTTGAAAAAAGTCACAGATTTATAGGTTCTAGTTTGTATTCCTTTTCTGCTTTTATCATATTATAAAAGAAAATAAATCATTCTATGTCAAAGCAGACAAAAGAGTGGGTCAATATCTTATGCTAACTCCCAGGACAATTTTCTCATTGAAAAAAAGCCTTTGGTATGTTTTTGCAGAACCAGAACAGTGTTGCTGCTTCTTCCTTAGATTTCAGTTTGGTGGCTGCTGATCCATCATTTTGTACTTGAGGATGTATATGTAGTCCCACATTAGTTTTATCAATGTCATTTTCTTTTTTGAATTACGTGTCACTTTTACGGTAAAAGCCTTCATTAGAATGTGTTGATGAATCTGGAAAGCACAGAACCCCTTGAATTGCTGATGAATTAAATAATATTTTTCTCAGTGTAAAAATACGTGAATGTTTTAGCCTCACAGTATCGTCAATCAGTGTAACAGAATTCCACACCTTTTACCTTATTAATGGATGTAATCAGCTTTTTTAAAGAGAAAACAGAAATTGTTCTTATTCAGCTTTAGTTAGGAAATGCTGTTGCTCTCAATAATACTTTCATTTTCAAGACAATAGGTTAGTTAAAACCCAAGAAATTTATTTGAAGAATGTCCACTATGACTTCTATCTCCCTAACTAAGCTTTTCTAACCCTCCCCTCCCCTAAGGCTATGTGAATTACATTAAATAAAAAAAAAAAAATTCCTCAATTGGAAAAATATTTGTATATAGCAAAAAAGTCCCAGTCTCTATTGTAGTATGTTCAGCTTCTTAACAAACATTTTAATGTTCTCATGTATGAGTTTTCTGATATAATTGCATTGAATAAAAATGTTTCTCCTTCATGTCATCTTCTCCATACATTAGGGAGTTCTAAATGTTTAGACTAGACTGTTGTGATGAATTTTCTTTGGCTCTTATTCATGTGAAAACATCTATATCTGGAAAGCAGACTGACCTTTTCACAAGTGAAGATGAGCATAAGGAAAAAATGGAGACTTTGCAACAAAGAATGATAAATAGTGTCCCTAGCAGAAAGCAATGCTTCACAATTTGACAAATCATGGTGTAGTAGAATGAAAAGACAAAAAACATCATTAGGAAAATAGGACATGAATGTAACCCTCTTATACCTGTGATGTATGACCTGTCCTATCTAACCCATACTGAATTTAAGTGCACTGGACATAATAGAAATCATGTGTATAAATATGAATGTTTAATGTCTGTTTTCTGATTAACGCCTTTGCTACCAGCCATCCTCGTCTCTGCAGTGCTGCAGATGTCACTTCACACTCAGCTGAAGGAAGAGTTGGAGCATATCTGAAATTTTAATATTTTGGGAGCTTTGCGCTCAGGTGCAGGGGCAGGACCAAGCAGTGAAGAGTGCTTTCAGCTGGCACTGCCACTCGGTGTGTTACAAGTCAAACTGGAGACCCAGTGTGTTGTACCTGGATACTTTGACATGATAGAAGTGTTTAAAAGGCATCTTGTCACAGTGAGAAATTAGTTCCACATGATGATAAAATTAGGAGAAGAACAAATAAATTAAGAGATGGAGTGTTTTGGAGTACCTTCTTGAACCTAATTATAACATTTCTCGTGGCATCAGTAGGTCAAAGAACATCATATTTGGACTAGCATGCATGGTGCTTGGTATGAGAGCCACAGGAAAAATGAAAATGAATGATTCCTCCAGTGAAGGAGGATCACAAATACCCCTGTCTTCCTATCTAAAATCTAATTTAATCATCAGTTTTCTTAATCAGATAAAATAATACACTGATGAAAAGTGACTGTCAGGAATTCTGAATTTTTCTTTCCAGGGCGTAGTCCCAATGTAAGGGAAATTCTATGCAACCTTGTTTGTCTCTTGCTTCCTCCATGCATAATGCATGTTTTGGAAGAGACCTCTTGAAAATATACATCCACAAAGAGAACAGGACATTTCAAAGGCCATTTTCCCCGCGTTTCCTTGCTGGTGTGTTTGTTCCCTTTGAGATGTACTTCTTTCAAGTCTGACCTCCTGGGATGTCATTTTTACTGCTTTCTGCTATGGTGAAATGCTGGAAAGGAACCGCAGTCTCTGCTGTTGAAGGACTTGGGGTACTCCGAACTTTTTCTCGAAGCACACAGGGTCTTCAAGAGAATAATTGCCAAGAAAGGATGAAGAATTTATTTTGATGTTGTGCGTTTATTTTGGTTGCTGATTGCCATCTCCAACCAGTTCTGCAGAAGAGAGTCCTGGATTCTCAAAATGAAAGTGTGTGTGTGCCACAGAGCATGTGTCACTCCCTCGGGTTGTAGGTCCTTGTAAAGCCCTGCCCTGGGCCTCCTCTGCTGCTAATGAATCTGTCTTAGTCACGAGTTTTGATGGTGCAGGTTCAAGGTTCAGGTTTTTTTGAACGAGTAATTTTGCAAGACAGACCAGCGATGGAACACGTGGTAAAAACAGAGTTTTCCGTCAGAAGGCTTCTTTTACCAGGTACTCGCTGCAGCATGTGAAAAAGTTTGCTGTCAGTTGCAAGGTGTGATCCCTAAAAAAAAAGATCAGTCAATATCCACAGTCTGTCCTAGACAGTTTCTGACCACAATACAGAAGAAAAGTATCTAAGCATTTACTGGGTAAACTCTTTTTTAAATTGGTTTATAAGTTTCATTTCAAAATGAGGTTACACCTGTTGTAAAATCTTGACAGAATTTAAGATTTTAAAAATACAAAAAATATAATACATGCAGCTTTACAGAGCCCTACTTAAAAAAAAAGAAAATCAGATGACCTACATAGTTGTTTATAAACTAATTTATCATCTTAAAATGTAGACGGCAGCTTTTCAATGCCTCATAACAAGACTAAACTACTTGATCACATGAACCTTTCCTGACACCTTCACCACCCTTGCACAAGAGGCCATATGTTGTAGTTACACTATATAATTTAAATTAACACATAAACAGTGTTTTGAAACCTGGATGATGAAACTGTTCTTTCTCTGGATTGCTTTAACAGTCTGTTTCTGTGCTCTCCGGAGATGTGACTGAGGTGAGGGGATTCTGCCCATTTTCCAGGGCTGTAGAGCAGGGTTTGAAGCCCCAACAGGGGTTACATGACTTTAGCAAAAATTTAGTTATAAGGGGTGGGGTTTTTTTATCAAGATGGTAAAAGGGTGGAGAAGTACCATGAGATTTCCATTGTCACATCAGGACCTGATCCAAACTTCATTAACTGCAGTAGCATTTAACTAGACTAATGCAAAATAACAAAGGAAGTGGTGATGGGTTTCCCTGAGATCACTCGAGTGGCGGAGAAGAAAAAGTGATTACAGGATTTTTTTCTGTAGGTAAGGAAAAAAAAAGGAGCACTGTTCTGTTTCCTTTTCAGACAACACTGTCAGATATCCCCTATATTTTTGAGGGACTTAAATGCACATGCAACCCCAATTATATTTTAATTGTATAGCTGTATTGAATGAAAAATTCATTACATTTGTTCATTTGCTTGGGAAGATCAACATTGTCATTTCTTCTCGTGAGTACAGTACTGACTACAGCCAAGACAAAAAAGAAATAAGTGAATGTATATTATTCCCTTTAAATTGTCAACTCATTGTTAAAAGTGGAAGAACTCGGTAACTAGGTTCCTTTTTCAATTTTACGTGTAAACCTTCTGGAACCAGTAGTCAGTCAAAAAGACAGGATGAAGGAAAGTGATATGCAATCAGAGCTCTGTGGAAGGATATCTTCCTACCTGACTGGTTTTAACCTTTATATCATAAATTAACTTATGTGGAATAGAATGATATGAACTTTTAAAGTGGATAGAACTGTCACAGGCTATAATTTTTTTTGTTTTATTTTTTTTTACATGTAGTGTTACCTGATGCACATTTCTTTGATTGTAGTAGTCTAAATTCTTAAATCTCATTGACAAATCAGAAAGTGGAAGACCGTAGGATAGCTTTGGGTGCGTAGTGAATACTTACCCTTGAGAAGAAATAGCTCAGGGTTGTTCTACTGTGGGATTAGTGTCCAGGAAAAAGGTTGTCTTTAAGCAGTACTGCAATGAACTGCATCACTTTGCTGCGTGATAGAAGTGCTCCTCCAAGAGAGAGACACAGGGAATCAGTATTTATTAAATTTGTGGTTATTTTGTCTTGCTCCTAACACAGGTGATGCTTTTAAATGGGTATTGATGTACTGAGCTACCAAAAAGTCTTGGTTCAGCAGGATGAACTAGGATCTTCCATTACACAGCCAGTATGTTTGCAGCTCTCGTTTGTTCCTGTCAGAGGTGTTTGTTCCCTTTACCCTGAGAGCTTGAATTTATTTCTGAGAAAAACCCCAATCCACGTGCATGGTGTGTAAAACACCTGATGTGTTTGACTCGTACATGCATTAATGTATAGATTATTTGTCACCATAGAAAGAGCTTCTGTTTCTTTCAGGGAATACATTTTAACAGCCGGTTTTACTGTTCATTCAAATGAGACTGTACGTTTGGATCTTTCGTGATGAAAAATGTTAAACTGACTGTCAGGAAATTTTTTTAAAAGCCTCTTGAAAAGCCCCGTTACACTTTTACTTGGAAAATAAATGCATATAATGAACTTCCTATTTTTTTGTATCTGCTTTCAAAGGCAGTCCTTGAGGATACTTCTCATCATGTTAGACCGCAATCAGTTGATAGCAGAGTTCGTAGCTACTTCTTTTCAACAATGGCAGGAAAAAATGTCAGCACAAGAACAATTTTTCATGTGAAAAAGTCTCTTCTAAATGGTATCTGAATATGTGCGTATATATTGCCTAGGTGCTTTTCTTTGTCATTGACTGTGCTTTAACTGGAGAAGATCTTTAGGATAAAGTTTGTAGGGACAGTACTTCACGGTACCGTAAGGTGTAGAACCTCTGGTTTGTAGTCAAGCAAAGAAGGGCGCTCAAGGAGGGTTTTATTCAGCATTCATACTGCTGCAGCAATTTCTCTCTAAAAACCACGAACGGTATATGTTCTTCTGCTGCTGACTTATCCTTCTCAAGTAAGAAAGCAAACAAGCTATTTGTAGGACGTGGGATCCTTCACTTCCCGTCTATCTGGCTTTACTGTGGAGGAAAGCCAGCAACCAAGGAAGAAAGGCACAGACACAAAAGCAAACTCATTTGGACCTTATAGCATAAGTGGAAGTATCAGGACTTGTGTATCTCCTTACCAGAAGGGAATTTCTATGTGACTCAGGATGACAGTGTTGTAGTTTAATTCTATCCCTGAATCTGTAAGAAGATCTGCTACCCTTGAAGAGCTGCAAGGTGTCACACGTGTATGTCAGAATGGAAAGGCAACCTGGAAATGTAATGTTAATTCAAAACCTATAACATTATTTTTGAAGCATTTTCAGTCCCTTTGTGCAGTGCACAGTGTTAGCTAGATGCTTGATGATTTGTTGCTCTATGACTTCTTGAAGAATTCTGTGGGGCTCTTTTTCCCCCTCTCATTTTATTAGGTAAACTGAGCACACCAAAATTATTTCCTAAAGAATATTAATAATGTCAGCTATTTATGGTAAAAAAGAAAAAAGTAAATACCAGATGCCTTGTTTTTTGTATTTATTTTTAAGGAATTTCAAATCGGTAATTTTTGGTTTATATTAGATTCTTTCTTACACTATTTCTTTTCACACCACCAGCAGCATTTTTTCTTTTTGCATACGTTAAACTGAGCTTTTTCACCACTACAGATCAGCCTTCTTTTTCCTGTACAATGTATCTTTGTATGGGTTTTTTTTGCAGTGTTTTTTTTTAGAAACAGCTCATAAAAATTTTAATACAATTTGCTCAGGCACATATTTGACACTTATATACGAGATTCTTGCAGGCTGATTTCCTGCTCTCTCAGTCCTTTCTCATAAACAAACAAAATCCCTCAGCTTGACAAAAGATGTTTGCTCAAGTAATAAATGTTTTACTGCTCTATCTTTATCTGTGTTGTTTTATTGCTCTAGAGAGGATGAGCATGCCCTTATCCAGCAGTATTGTCAGACGCTGGGAGGAGAGTCACCTGTGAGTCAGCCGCAGAGTCCTGCCCAGATTCTCAAGTCGGTGGAAAAGGAAGAGCGCGGAGAGTTGGAGCGCATCATTGCTGACCTCGAGGAAGAGCAAAGGTCTCATAAGCATCCTACCTGGTGTCTGAATTGTCACCACGCATGTACTGTGTGTAGTTGTTGGAGATGAGAAGAATGGACCTAGGAGTCATTTTAGCCCCCCAAAAAGTCAAGGTGTATGTAGTGCATAGCCTGACTCTGTTGCGTGGAAGAGAGGGGGTCTGCGATAAAATACCTTAGTTTCCCCTCTACTTTATTGTGTGGTGTGTGTTTGTTTGTTTTTTTTTCCCCTGGAAATTGCAAGTCGAGACATTGTGTTTGTTGGAGCTACTTGTGTTCTGTAGTTGGAGGTAATGATAACATAAGGAAGATTTTTATAATGTACTTAAGTCATCATTCTCCTCTGCTTTTCAATATACCAGGAGTCTGCAGATAGAATATGAGCAACTAAAGGAACAACATCTTCGGAGAGGAATAAACCCTCTTGGATCACCTCCTGACTCTGTTGTGCCACCTCACCATGCTTCTGAAGATGCCGAGCTCATAGCTGAAGCTAAACTCCTGAGGCAACATAAAGGTCGCCTGGAAGCAAGGATGCAAATATTGGAAGATCACAATAAACAATTGGAGTCTCAGCTTCACCGTCTACGGCAGCTACTTGAGCAGGTAAATGTATGCTGGTGTCTTTCCCTTGTGGTGTTTCTGCATGATGGATTTCTTGGTGGAACAAAGGCATTGGAATTCTACTGCAGATATTTCTACCGCACTAGCTTGGTCTGTTGTACTCAATCATTCCTAGGATGAAGAGAGATTTTTTTTTCCTACTCTCTGTTACAAGCCATGGTGAAAGTCAAAAAGCCCAAGCTGGTTACAAGCGGTGGTAACTTATGAAACATTGAGAATAACACAAACAAATGCAATAGTTCTTTCTGAATTAAAAAGCAGGAGGAGAAATATCTATAACCCTGTTTTGAGTAGCAGTGCCAGTCGCACCCTGTGTTTGACTTCAGTTCTTCGTTCTTTCCTTAAATAATGTATTGGTTGTCACAGTTACTGAAACCTTTCTTAGCATGCCAAAGAGAGATGGACAAAGATATATCTAACGTGCAAAGGAGCCATTCATTAAAAATCCAGTTCCTCTTGAGTAGCATATTTACACCAATAAACTCCAGCAAAATGGTCTGCACACAAGTAAATGCTGAAGGCAAGAGCCTTTTAGCAAATGTCAGTAGCTAGAGATTGTAGGGTTTCTTTTCTGGGGGAAGAGATTTTGATTGCTTTTGAAGTCAGTGTGTGCGTATCTATATTATAACAATAACAAGAGCAACATCTGCAAGGTGTTGTTAGAGATGCTCGTTAGTCCCGTGTCGTGGGTGGACCTTGAAGGATGAAGAGAAATTGGTATGAAAGTTTTCTCATAACTAATTGCTATGTTTGGGTCAGAGTCCAGTAAGGCAGATGATTTCCACCTTCCATGAGTACAGGTGACTGTAGAAAATTTAACTAAGCCAAGAAACAGACTGCATAAACTAGGTATCAAAATGGCACAAGTTCCTGCTGCAGATGATACTCTCCTCACAGTGATAAAGATATTTTTTGTATATTTGTCCCGCTGGCTGACTTTGTCATATTTCTAGGCAGTTTTGGCTGAATAGTATTAAGATGCATCTGTTCAATGGCTTCCCTGCCCCTCTAGCAGAGTATTTTTGTTGTTGTTACTGTCATTCTAGCCTCTTTAATTGGCATTTGAGTAGCTTAAATATTTAAACAGGGAAGATAACAACTGATACAACTGCTAACAATCATTCATGAAGTATCTTGAGAACTGTGGCCAATGCTAGCTGTTCTGGAGAAGGGTTTAAAATCTGCAAAGAAACAGCTGTAGAACAGGAACACGGTTCTGGCAAACCCACGGCCGCTTTCAGCTTAGTGCTTAAAACAGGAACATGTTCACCCTTTAAGACTTTATTTTTTCTAATGTAGCTGTGGGTAATCTTATAATTTTGTAATCTTTTCTGTGTCTTTATAACACTCATAGTAAGACCTTTAGGGTGTACGTGTGTGCTGTGATAAAGTGGTCGGGGGGAGGCACAGTGGTTTCTTCTTATCAGCACTGCCTTTGGATTTTTCTGGGAATTCTGCAGCTTGTGGTTTCTCATAGGGTAAGGTGTAACAGCATCGACCTTTTTTGATACTTCTGGTCATATACACCTCATTTACTATCCACTGTTGCTCTTTTGCTTCCTGTCTGAAATCCCCCGCCTCTGTGGGAGGCATGCCATGCTTCCGATTGTTGCCAGAAGCTGTTCCAGTTTCTCCTCTATCTTTTAATGGAGTGGCTGGTATGAAGTCAATTATATGAGAAGGTCTATGTTATTGCTCTTATATCTGTGACTTTTCAATATGCCTTTCCATATGCATCCTTACTTTATTTAGCAGTTTATTTAGGGTTTTTTGACCTGCCTCTAAGCAGATTTTTTGCAGGCTGTCTGTCTCCAAGGCCTTTGAATTTTCTCTCCTGAAGTCGATTCAGAAATTGAAAAGAACTCACATTTTTAGTATATGTTGTTTGGAATGTCTTTATTTTGACATTAGTGCAATTATGAAGCAGCACGAATCCCATTACTGGCCCCTTAACTTTCTGAAAAGATGACCAGTCTTCAGCGTGTTCGTTTTCCTGTCACCCAGGCCATCCACAGGCTGTGAAAGTCTTTAATTTGTTCACTGCTTGGGGAAGGATTTATCAGAAGGCAGCTGAGGATCTAAGTGTATTTATCTGTTTGGTTTGCTTTTATTGGCTGTCCCAACTTTTATGATTTTAGTGGATACAAGGAATGCCATTTCTCATTAGTGAGGTCGGTTATTTGGGTGGAAGATTCTCATAAGTCCAAATGACAAAATATATAACAACTCTGTAATTCCTGTAATAATTATTACTAGCATTAAAGGACACGACTGTTTTGCAGCGATTTCTTTGCTGTGACTGGCGTTTCATGCCATCTCTGTTTCTCTCTTCCATCAACAGCAAGTCTCTTTATTTCTCTTCCACACTCAGCTTCCTGAGTGTTGTTTGGGTTAATAACTTGCCACTGTATCTAAAATACTGGGAATTTTTTTTTTTTTCGCTAAAATGTGTGGAGTGAGTCTACATACAGATGTTAGGGTAGAGAATTAATGAAACTTAGAAACTTTCCTGTTTAATCCAGATGAGAGCATTCTAAGACGTTCTTTAGAGAGCACCGTTAGCAGAAGTACACACGCATCCTCACGGCACATTTGCCTGCTTCAGGTCCCAATTCTGAGGTTACCACACTATTTTTATTTTAGCAAGCCCAAAGGATTGGTAGCTGTCACGCAGTGTTGTCATTTTTGTCTGCCTGATTGATTATAGTGCCAAAAAGGAAGGTGAAACGGAACTGGCATGTGACAACTTTGATAGCAAGGTGTTAATCACAAAGGGAAAAACTAAAGAATCCATTTTCACTTTTCATTCTTCAGCTCTTTTAGATACTGCATGTGCAAAGTAGAAGCAAGACCTATTATGAAGGGCATTTAAGGTCTGTTTGGATTTTTCTCTGCTTGTGTGAGCTACTGAATAGAGGTTTTGTGTTGGGTTTGATATTGGAGTTAGTGGCAGGTAAAATAACCTGTCAATGGCTCTGTGACCAGGCTCTAAGGGTGAACAGGGACTGCTGCTCCTTCTCCAACTGAAAATGGAGGAACTTTATCAAAAGAGCAGAGGAGATTTTTTTCTTGTGTAGCTGGAAGAATAAGTCTGGAATAAGAAGGATCATCTGTAATGGATGTGAAAAGGGAGTTGACGTGTTTGAGGTTTCCTGTGATTTGGGGTTGGGGAGTGGGTGGTGTTTTGTTTTTTATCAAAAGCAACAGAAGTCAAGGGAAGCATGGGTATGTCTTATCTATCCATTAAGCCACGAAATGCTCCAGGCTCTTCTTTAGGAAAGACACCAGCAGGAGGCAGAGTGAAATAAGGCACTGTAGATTAAAATTGGTAAAAATAAATATCTCCCTTGAAGTGCTTTAAAAACTGCTGTACTACAGAAAAATCCCTCAGTGTCAGAGTTTTCTGGAGGACAACTTATCTGTCCCTTCATATCTTTATGTGGTTCTGAGTTGAAAGGAGTTCTAAAGCTCCCAGAAACTGGAGTCAGAAATTTCCTTTGCATCTATATAGAGGTATGCTCGGTATCGCTGCTTTTGTTTATTCAGGAGGAAGAAGCAGTTAGCAGTTTATTTATAGGGCTAACAGTAACATCTAGGGCTATTTTCCTAGGGTTTCTGGCTTAAGGGTTGTCTACTGGGTTGTTTTTAATAAGTATGCATGAACTTCATGATGATGGAAGTGATCAGATTTTGTGTTATGCAACTGGGATCAAGTAGAACATGACTTTCTAAATTTTTTTTTTCCTCAGGTTCCCTCCCAGTAGAACAGTTAAATCATGTAAATATGTGCAGCTATATCCTCAACTATTTTCATTTAACATTTTTCAATATCTGATTATTATATTAAGGCATTAATGCCACTACAAGAATCCTTCCCTTTCTGTTCCAGACCCCGCTCTTTGTCTGCTTACCTGTATTGTCCTGATTTTGGAAGAAGAGTGTTTGGGTTTGTTTAGGCTTTTCTTGCTATTGCAGTACTGGAACTATGTAATGCAAGATTTATCAGTTATTTCAATGAAAATGAAGTAATAAGACATTGTCCTCTGATTAGAAAGGGATGTGGTTTTTGTTATGTGTTGTGTTTTGGGTTTTATTTAATCCAGCTGCAATATTTCATTCTGACTGCTGCAGCAATATATGGTACATCAATGTAAAGTATTCCAAGTATGGTTGGTTTGTTTGCAGTTTATCCCCTGTTAGAGTCCTTGTGCTCTCTGCAGGGTTTTTTTGTCGTTTGCAATAGCACTCCTAAGCGGTGCTAAATAACCTTCCCTGCTAACTCATCGTTTGAGTTTGTAGGCGTCTCCTTTCTATCGTAATTAATCTTGACTTTGCAGTGCCGTACTATCCTTGGTCTAGCCTATGTGCTGCTGTACTGCAGTTTTGTATCAAGTCCAGCATCAATCTTCCTTCGTCAGTCATCTGTAGTCATCTCTGCACCATTTGTCCACAGTTAGTGCTTGAAGAAGAACAGAGATCTAGTCCAGGTGCAAGTTTGCATTTTGGATCATTCAGATGCTCTCTCCATCCGTTTGTGGGGTGGGCAAGCAGCCACTGTGCTGGACCCTGTAGCTTGGTTGAAGCCTGATGCTGCAAATTACTGAACTACTTGATAGGCATTCACTGTTCGTAGGACTGTCTTGACAGTAAAATCCTTGGCTGGCTTGAAAACATTTCAATTTTTCTTTGTCTTCTATATGCAGAGCAATATTTCTTGATTTATTCTTTTAGTCAGAGTTGGTAGTTGGTATTGTCATGCTGAAAGAGAGATGAGATTTGGAGGGGGAAAAAAAAGATTTTTCTGAGTGCTCAAGGGAATATTTCCTTCTATTTCTCACCACTGTGTATGGAAGAAAAAGTATTTTTAATTTTTCAACAATCTTCAGTTTTGTTGAAGATTTTTTTTTTTTTAAACTGGAAGTTGTCTCCAAAAATTGAATGTTGCACTTAAGGCAAAGGAGCAAACTGGTGCACAAATTAACTGCCGTTCTGTTTACTGCCTCCTTGCATAGCTGTTCTAGGTACTTGTTCAGTTGCAGTTTCAAAAAGATCTTAAAGGTAATGATATTTTTTATTACTTCTGTGTCTGCTTTTCACAGATTTATTTAATCTGCTCTTTAAGCTGTTTGGAAGTAATATGATGATTTGCAATCAAAAAGATGAATGATAGAGGCAACCATTTCAGCTAAAATTCTGTAACAGCTCTAATACTGTATTACTACTCTCTTCAAATGATTTCTTACAAGAAAGAGGGAAAAGAGGAAAAATCCTGACCAAGATCCCTTCCAATATTGATGAGCTGTTATAGTGAAGAACTCTCACGGTCTTTTCTGATTTTGTGTCCACTTATACATACCCTCAAGCACATACATGGTTCCAACTAAATCTCATAAAGAACTTGTGTGTTTGGTTTCTCAGGTGCATTTAAGAGTCCAGAAAGGCTTGCCTTACAACACAGTATCCAAAGTACATGGATTCCGCCTCATAATTTTCTGGATATTACAGAGGTTGTGGTTTTTGTGTGAATTTGGTGTCCTCCACACTATTGAGAAGTGTTAGCTTCTAGGAGCGATGGCTAGCTACCACTCCTTAGATTAACAAAGTTCTCTCAAATCTTGTGTCTTCACTTGGCTTGACTGTGAAGGAGTTTTGCAAAACTGGTCACGGTTGAACAGTTGTTTCTGAGCATGATCAGTCATCCTAGTAAAGCTTCTTAGGGGACCTTACCTGCCTGTCCTGTGTGTGTATATGTGTATGTATATATCCACACATATAACCCCAAAAATACTGTTACATCGTCTTCCTGCATAGCTGGACTGAGAGTCTCGGCAGCCTGTTTGGGTTGTGCGTAATATTGTGTTTCTATGTTGCATGCTTGCAACAGAATATTGTTTTTAACAAGACCACCAACTGGAGACTCATAAGAATTACACCTAAGCCTAAATNGTCACGGTTGAACAGTTGTTTCTGAGCATGATCAGTCATCCTAGTAAAGCTTCTTAGGGGACCTTACCTGCCTGTCCTGTGTGTGTATATGTGTATGTATATATCCACACATATAACCCCAAAAATACTGTTACATCGTCTTCCTGCATAGCTGGACTGAGAGTCTCGGCAGCCTGTTTGGGTTGTGCGTAATATTGTGTTTCTATGTTGCATGCTTGCAACAGAATATTGTTTTTAACAAGACCACCAACTGGAGACTCATAAGAATTACACCTAAGCCTAAATTTTCTTTTAACAAACTCTTGGTTGTTTTTTTTTCCCCACAATGGTTGTATAGACCTAAGGCAACTTTCAGTAGTTTGGAGCACAAACATGAAAGAGCACATAAAAAGGGAAAGGAGGGGGTGACTGCATACAAGCCCACTCTTAAATTCTGTCGATACAATTTATCTAAATTTGGGTGTTATTGTCTTTCACGTAGCCTGAATCCGACTCCCGAGTTAACGGGGCCTCCCCCTGTGCTTCACCCCAGCACTCTGCCCTTGGCTACCCGCTCGAGCAAGAGACAAGCTCCCAGTTCCATCAGACAGGTGAGTGTTTTCATAGAATCATAGAATGGGTAGAGTTAGAAAGAACCTTAAAGATCATCCAGTTCCACCCCCTGCCATGGGCAGGGACACCTCCCACTAGCCCAGGTTGCCCAAAGCCTCATCCAGCCTGGCCTTGAACCTCTCCAGGGATGGGGCATCCACAGCTTCTCTGGGCAACCTGGGCCAGTGTCTCACCACCCTCACAAGAAAAAAATTCTTCCTAATATCTAATCTAAATCAAGTCTATTTTGATTTAAAACCTTTTCGATCAGATTAAGTGCTGCATGGGTCTATAGGTGTTGGCATCTTTCTGAAAAGATTTATAAATGAAAAGGAACAGATTTTTGTGATGCTCCTGGGAGCAAGACTTGCTGCAGCTGGAGCTGGGGCTTCTCCACACTTGCGAAAGCTGCAGTATCACAAGAGTCCCTGTGACTCTGAATTATGGATTTCTGTCAATAGAATACTTGGTCCCATCCACTTTGAGCAGGCGGATTCCCTGAGCAAATCCATCCTCGCTGGAGGAGGAAACTGATTTCACTGGACTGAAATAGCCAACAGCAGTGTACACATGCACCCAAGTAACCTGCCAAATACAGGAGCAAACGTCCAAAACACGTAATCACAACTTCATTATTCCTTCCTTAAAAATTTTGTGTATCCTCTGCTTGTCCTGATATTTTGATGAACCCATCTATCAAAGACTTCACATCTTTAGGAATTACAGCCTCTGCCCGTGAGGGGATTTACCTCTTGAAAGATTATTTTAAGTTCTTTAATATCAGAACTCATGAATTCCACTGGGAATTAGCAGAAATAACTAGAGATCACTGAATGTTCAAAATTAGGGGGGGAAAAAAAAATATTTTTCTTAAGTGCAATTTCCTACCTGTTTTTTTTTCAAGCCTTTGTGTTACAGGTTAAAAAATAGTTTATTTCTTTGTAAAACAGGAAAAATATTTTCTTGCATGCTGAAAAGTTTTCATTCAGCATTGACATGTTTTCACTTTATCTGGAAAAACATGGAACTTCTTCAAGTCTGATTTAAGGCAATGGTAAATTTATGAGAGATGCTGTCCAATAAAACTTCCAGTAACAGAGCCAGTTGTATTCCCTAACCATTCCCTTAGCTGATTTTAAGCAGCATTTTTTTAAAAAATGGCAAGGAGGATTTTAACACGAGTGAAATTGCTGGTGCATGTTGAATAACTACTGTATAAAAGATAAATGGGGTTTTTTTTCCAGAAAAAGAACTCTGAAAGTTCCATGGCAAATCATCTGAAAATTGAACAGAATTTTAATTGAGCAGCTACTGATTATAATTCCCTCATCTTGTAAACCTTTTATTTATTTTGACTGTAAATTCTTATATACTGCTCCTTCTTGGCAACTTTTCTAGTTAAATCTTCGGTGCAATGGTTAAGCTTTAATAAAAGAGAAATGAATTCTGCTGCAAATCAATACTGTAACTTTCACCTCCTCTCCCAAGGCTGGCAATTACCAATGACAGGTTCTACACATGAAATTACAAAGGCCTCAGGTAGTGTTTTCCCTTGAAATATAAAGGAGTATTTAACTGGAAAGTTGGATGAGAATGCCTTTCAGAATGGTTTTGTCTTTTTTTTTTTTTCCTTCAGTCTCTTGTTACTGAATTCATTACTCCCTTTTGTTGTCATATCTGCAGATGACTTGTTAGTTCCGCCTCATGATACCAACACAGATCTAACAGATGTTATGGAGCAGATCAACAGCACATTTCCAGCTTGCTGCTGTAAGTGTAACAAAATGTCTCTGAGAATAGTATTGAATTTGAGGCAGTCTTTTGGAAAAAAAGTCATTCTTGTGGTAGTGGCTAGGAAGAAAGTCTTCTCTGATGAGATTTCTTGTCAAGATATGCAAGCTACATACTTCTGTTCTTTAAAGTTCCTTAAGAGACACTATTTTTGCAAGGAAATAAATATTCTCTTGTTTTAAGTGGAAGTGATTCGCTGTAAGAAAAGCCTATAGCTCCATATGGAGTTTTCAGCTCTGCCCAGGTAAGGGAAAAGAAACCTAGAATCCTGNACATCGCACCTTTCCCTGCTTGAATACGTTGAAAGTTGATGTTTTATTCAGTGTCTATCAAAGAGAGATCAGCAGGAAAGCCATTTAGTTTCCTTTCCATGGCGTATATCACCTGATGTACATTTCCCGTGATCTGGTTTCTTCCAAAGGGTCCCTGCACTCGTGAGAGTGAGGAGCTGTCTCTGTTTCTGGCAGCATCTCGTACAGATTGTTGGTTTTGTCAGGGAGTGAAGTGGTAACATTTTATTCAGTGGATCTTTTTTTAAATGCATACATACATATCTACACCCTCAGCTCTTTTGCCTTAGAAGAACACTGGTGAATACTTTGATCTAGTCTTAAACTCTCAACAGTTCTTTCAAACACAGTGTAACAGTGATGGTCGGTTTTAAAAGGCACAAGTGAGAGGGAGGGTGGTTTTGCCCAGTTCTTGCAAAAGCATTGAGACTGAACTCTGTTAATAATTTTGTAAAGTAGGTGAAACCAGTTAAAATACCCCTTTTATTTGTTGTATCGTCCATTGCTTGGCTGTGAAGAACTGGATCATAGAAGATGCACTTTGCCCATTTTAGAAAGTAAATTAGGATCTAGCAAAAAAGGTCTTGTTTCAGCTGTCCTTTGAGATTTTCAGTGAGTTCAATTGTTCAGAGCCCATCATTTTGAAAATTAAGGATTTGATTCTGTGGAGCAGAATCTGTGTATTCATAATACTATAAATTTGTTAAAAGAAAAGTAAATTTGTGAAGAAAGTTATGCATAGACCATTACAACACACTTCTCGTTAATTTTTTTTTTTTTTTTTAAAGATAAGAGTCTTTTTGTTCTTTTCTACTATGTATTTTCCTGATACTGGCTTTGTTTTAAAACTACCAAGATGCAGAATTGTGTACATTTCTAATTTTTTTTTTTCTCTATTTGCAGCAAGTTTCACTGGCAGACCACAGGTATGAGACATGTTTACATATTTGCAAAATCATTGGAAGCAAAGTAAAGCAAGTGGAAAATTTCCATTAAAGCAAAGCGGAAGGGGTTTTTTTCTGTATTTTTCCATAGAGGCCTATTTGGAAGCTAGACCAATGTAACAGGAATGCTACAGCCTGGAATTATCCCAGTAAAGAGCAAATTCCTGCTAGTTCAGGCATTACTAAGAGTACTATGGTGTGCAGTTCTGGGATGCTGACAGGATGGAATCAGCTTGGATCTATCAAGGCCAATTAATTTCAAGCCAGCATCAGCTTGCAAGAGGAAAACTGGTTTTTGCAAAGACATCCATGTGTCCTTGTGCCCATAACTCCAGTTTTAGGAGCTTTGGGCAGCAGGACACAAGGACCGAGAGCCGCACAGCATCTCCGGTGTTAGATGCCGCTGCCTTCTCCTAACAGGCAGCCACTTTACAAACTCAAAGCAGCCATTAGGCTATTTGCAGTGTTCACAAAAATGGGGAAAAGAATCTGGTATTTAGATACTTCTTCTTGACCATCTACTTGGTATGAATGACCGTTGAAATTTCTGTTATAACTAACAGAAAAAGGAAAGAAATTTGCTGTAGGTTTAGGTTGATATTGGAGCCCACATATGACAAATAAGGAACAACACAATCTTGTGCCCTTGCAGAGTTCTTTGAGAGTTTCATTGTTCAATAAGTTTTAGAGACTAGCACCAATTGCTGTGTGAGACTTCAGAAGAATTAAGTGGTAGGGAAAGTCTGTTTACTCCCCCACATTGCTTCACCTTGTCCGTTAGTCCACAGTTTGCAAGGTCAGGCCTTGCCAAAATTAATATCTAAAAATTCAGAAATATTGCTCTGCAAACATTTTCTTGGATTGCAAAATCTGGGACAGGAGGATTGTCCTCCCAAACAAGAATTTCTAAAAAGAACGGGATGAATCCTACCTTGCACTCGGTTAACTCAAGACTTTGTGTTTCAGTCTCATGGTAGGTTAATTACTGAATTAAACTAGCATTTTCCAGAAATCCTTCCTCTAAACAGGCACAGAAATAGCTTTCAGTGTCATCAGTGAATAATATTTGTCTTCCTGAAAAAACATTTGATTTTTTTTTTCTAGCTACAGGATTATTCCTTAATGCTCTCCCTAGAAACCTCCCCTTCCAGAACCGTTACAGAAGGCATGTGTGTCTGCTCTGGAACAGAATCCTGGTAGAGGAGCCTGGAACTTAGTGTCACATTTGAAGGGGCAGAGTCCAAACCCAGACTCTGTATACTCTCCATTCTTACCACTTAGGCTTCAGACAGGACATTAGTTTGTCTGAAGTGTTGTTTCTATCGACACAGAACATGTAGAGACTTTAAGTCTACTTACTGCTCTGTAGATGTTAATTTTAAAGACTGCACTATATTAAAATCAGGTCTCTCTTAACTACACACCTCAGTGATTTGCTGAGTTTTGGGCTAATACATCTTAAATTTTAAAATACAGGGTTTTTGTAAAATAGCATCAGAGTCCTTAACAGAACCAAGCCCAGAGCAGTTAGAGCTTTCTGTGTGTGTTGGTGTGGTAGTGACACGGTTATTTCTCGTCACGACAGGCGATGTGAAGTGTTCATTTGGACGTTGACCGATGCTTCCTGACGTGCAGTACAGCCCTTTTCTACAAACCACCGACCATCAGTTCCACTTCATCAGAAGGCTGCATGGGACCCTGGGACATGCCGTTCACTCTGACTGCGTGTTCTACTTGAAACAGTAAAACACTGAATACCCAAAGACGAGGATGTTGGTTTTATAGTATCCTTTTTTTTTTCTTCTTTTTCCCTTTCTATGCAACTGTAAATTAATGAGCAGTGGAGTATTTGTCACTGATTTGTACAAATATACAGCCGTGGGAAAAGGGACAGGGGCTTTATATACATTGTTTTTGATAATCGTAAAGAGAACTGCATAAGGAGTTTGGAGCAAAATGTTACATTTATACATTCCTTTCAGCTCTTTGCTTTTACATTGTAAAATACCTTTAGTTATATTCTCACACATTTAATATTCTGTACTGATTATTTATACGCTAACCATCTGACCACCCAGAGTTCAGAATAGCCTTGAATTGTTTTCAGAATTGGCATGTGGAGTTCCCATAATCTGCATTATTGTCACTGGTTAACAAAAGTTGCCGTTGGGTGAAAGCTGCAGTATTTTAACTCTGTTAAACAAGGTAAACTCTCATTTCAAGTCATAATCATCCTCCTCATGCACCAAAATGGTATTTTTAACTTTCTTTTCATTTTATCCAGCCAACACACTCCATTTGGAGGATTATTCTTTTAAGCCTTACTTTCCTTTGGATCAGGAGACAGCTAATAAGAGGACTTAGATGGTAGCCGAAGTTGTTTTTATTAAGGTCTAAGTTAGTATAATCTTTCCCAATTTTGTTCAGAGACAAAGCTATGCCGTTCCCTGCTGTGCCAAACTTGCTTCAAGTTTTGGAATTTACAGTCTGTGAAGTAAAGCTCATTTCTGCGAGATCCCCTTCTTTTGTCTGCCTCTTGGAAATGAAGAGACAGTTAGAAAGCCCTTTCCAATACTATTAGTGATAGAACATTTTCTTCAAAACTGCAATGCACTTGGGTATTATCATTTGGCATTGTAATCTTGCAACTCATCTTTATCTGTGAAATCATTTATTTATGTACTTAAAGTAGGGATAATTATGGGAAAGTTATGTTACTGATCAGCTGATCTCTAGTTTTAAAATTATTGTAAGAGATTTTAATGCCTTCACAGAGTTTACAATGCTGCATGGACACTTGCTTTAAATTCAGGACATATCTTTAATTGGTAAAAGTGCATGCAATATACTTCATCTATAGTGGAGAGAAACTAAACTGTGTTGTTCTTAATTATTACTGAAGAAAAAAAGACTCAAAATGGTATTGGAAGAGTTGTAAGTTCTCTATTGCTAACAAAAAATGCTAGAGGACATTAAGACAGCAGGTCAGGAATTTCTACTGTTTTTCTGAAGTGGTGCCAACTGGCCTGTCCTGCACCCACAGTATTTGCTCTTGGGTTGCTGCTGCTCAAGGAGTGATTTGGGCACAGCACTGACTAGTGTTGGCTCCAGTGACAGTTCTTTCTGAACCCTTTGGCAGATTATTTAACCACTCTGCCTGTTTTCCCATCTGTAAAATGGGGATGATAGTACTTACCTCTCACAAGTATTGTAGGGCTTGCTTAGTTAGTGTCTGAAGAGCTCTGTGTAAATACTGAGTATAACTCCTCAGTGAGTGGAGCAAAATTGTCAAGGTGGGAAGAGAAGATGCTGACACCTATAAATGCTTCATCTATTGAAAAAAAAGTAGTATAGTTATTTTGAGAAGAAAAAACACCCCACCTTTTACAGAAGAGGAAAGCCATGACCACCTTTCTACCTCAGACCTTTCTTCATGAGTAGTATTGGAAATAGCTTTATATTCTGTTCTCTGTAAAGTACTTGGCTTTTATCAAGCTGTGTCATTCTCTAGACAAAAATTCCTTAAAAATACTCCCCTAGAGAAGTAAAAAAAATTCTCAGTAGTGAATTCGGTGGCTTTAATTTTTGTTCTGAATATGAGGTTATGTATAAAGTTGTTTTTCTGCCTGTGTTTGTATGCATCCTTTGTCCTCTGCTGCCAAGTAAATGCTGCTTCGAACACTACACTGTAACATTCTTTCTCTGAGACAATAATAAATAAAAGGAATATATTGCGGTAACGTGAGAATAGCATGGAGTTCTTTCAAGTTTTGTGGTCCTCAAGGATGGAACTTCTCATTGATAAATGCTGAAAATGTCATTCTGAAGATGAGCAATGTTAGCACAGGAGTGCTGTGACAGTCCGTTTCTATCTGCAGTGTTTTCAGAGGGTGGTTTGTGTTTGTATGGTTGGGATTAAGCAGTGTTTTCTCCCCATAAATCTGTGCATATTTTCTCCAGTTTTCCAACTGGAGTGATTTAGTCTGGAATCCTTCTCAGTTTCATGACAGAGATTACATTTAGTCACTGAGAAGCAGACTGCTTTTGTTTTGAAGATGTTGTACATACATATCACCAAACAGCACTAACGCAGCTCTGCCAGAGCTCTGTAACAGTCACCTGTGATGGGGGGACTCCCAGCTTCAAACCGTGCTTCAGTGCTGTGCCGTGGTCCTGGCTCTTGTCGGGGGAACACGGCACCTGCTTGCCCTGGAGCCTTTCCCCAGTCCTCAGTGAACACCACACTGATGAGCACTCCCTCACTTCCCTGCACAGCCTCTCCCTCTGAGCACTAGCCAGCCTCTTATGCTGTTATTTTGTCAGGCAAAATAAAGCCAACGTGATTCCTTGCAGGAGAACTAGGTTCCTGCCTCAAAGAGCTCTCCGTCCAAAATGCCTGTTTATCTACTCAGGAAAGATACCCTCCTGGACAGCCCAGAAGGGATGGGGTGGCTGACAGCATATTTATTTAAATCTGTATTACAAAACACCCTTGAGATGAACCATTTCTATCAGATTGGTTCATTTTCTCAGAGAAGATACGAGATTGATGCATCTAATTAAAACTGGAGTGCAGAAATTCCTCTGCTACTGGAGCTTTGTCTTCAAGGAAACTTCCACTGTGAAACAGCTCTTCTTGGGCGGTGGTGGTATTACTTCTTTTTGGACAAAGACAAGGCTTTTCAGATGCTCAAATACCAGCAAACAAGATAGATTAACTATGAGACATCAGCCCCCTGCTAGGTCAGAGATACACAAACTGTCAGTAGGCACATGACAATGCAATTCCTGAGTCCTATAGTTGACCTTTACTCTTCCTTTACTCCTATAGTTGACCAAAAAAAAAAAAAAAAAAAAA